>ML685892.1:1134840-1262842 GCA_007922175.1 Pelusios castaneus
AGAAGCAATTGCCCTAAAACAAGCCCCAGCCCAGCAGCCTACAAGTAATGTAAATATTGGGGTGGAACAACCAAGACTCCTGGTTCTATTGTGTTACCTTAACAAGTCACTTCACTCCTCTGTGCTCCTTTTCCCCATCTGTAAAATGGGGATAACAGAGCCTACTTCTGGGAAGCACTTGTAGACCCTCTTGTGAATGCTGCTATGTATAAATTCAAAATCGTTGGATCCAAGTTTGGATCCAGACCTTCCCATCGTTTGGGGGCATTCAGATTTGCAAGGTTAGTGTTGGGACCCATCTCTAATTAATTTATTAGGTGTGAGATTTTCAAAGTCATGTTACCTAGAGGATGTGGGGGCCCATTAATTAATGGAAAGCGGGTATCTAAATCCCTAGGATACAGCACATAGAGGAGGGGGGAGGTCAATTCACTTGATGTAATGTGCCTTGGGGTTAAACAGGGACTATGGATTTTTCTCGCATTACATCAAGTGAATTGACCTCCCCCCTCCTCTATGTGCTGTTCCCCAGTGTTTTGAATCCTAACACCTACTTTGATTTGCTGTTACAGCCTGACCTGATGCTATGTCATACACTCCCCTGCATTTAATTTCCTCCCACTCTGTAACTTTCCTATCTTCAAAGCGTCTGACGAAGTGGGATTTTCTCCCATGAAAGCTCATGCGATTAATAAATCTGTTAGTCTTTAAAAGTGCCATAAGACTCTTTTAAATTTCTTCAGGCATAAGTTTTGTGGGCTCCAACCCAGGTCGTGCATCTGACGAAGTGGGTTGAAGCCCAGGAAACATGCCCGAAGAAATGTGTTAGTCTTTAAGGTGCCACAGGACTCTCGTTATTGCATGGTAAAACGGCACAGCAGTTTAGGACAGGAAGTAAAGAATACACTATGAAAGGGTAGTTCTCTCAGATCTCCGCATAATGAGTTTGGTACCAAGGATTGGAAAGCTAGCACTGTCTCCCCCTTGAACTTTCAGTTCAGGATCAGCCTTTGGTGCGTGTGCTTTATATCTGAGCTACCACAGGCCGCTCTGGAGCATGGTTTGCAGACGTCTTTCCACGCTGGAGTTTGAATGTGTCCCCCCCCCATGTAACCTAACCTGCCACTGCTGCATCTGCTATCTTGTGCTAACATATCTGCATATGCACCACTTCCCATTGGTGCCTGTATGCCAGGCTTATTCAAGGCTAAAGGGTTGTGGCTCCCTGCGATAGCCTTTATCCCAGGTGGTGCTGGATTTTGGGCACAAGCCAAGTAAGTCACAGTTTAGGGCAGTTGTTCCCCAACTGGGGGGCATGAAGAAAATCCAAAGAGGGCACAAGACTGTGAAATTTTCATAGCAAAAAATGTATGTGTCAAGAAAACCTATTTGTGGTTATTTTTAATTGTACAATTACAAATTGAATTTTTGTTGAAAGCGGGGTTGGATGATGGTAAAGAAGATGTGGGGAGGCATGAGGGTTTCTCAAAAATCAGAAAGGAGGTGTGATGCTGAAAAGTTTGAGAGCCTCTGGCTTAGGGCTTCACATTACGAGTGGCCTCTAAATGCATCAGAGAGAACTGAGATTTATCATAAGGTATTTCACGGTGCAAATAAGGCTTTTTGCAAGATGTATGTTTTATTTAGCTGTTTTTTGTTGCATCTTTGCCTATGTATATATGCAAATATAATGGTTTCTTGGGTTTTTTTATTACTCTTTCTGTTATAACATAATACACTTTTTCTCTTTATTTTTTGTGGTGTGGGGTCTCAGCATGTCTTAATCTAGCCTGACTCCAGGCACTGGAATACTGTGTCCAGTTTTGGTCTTCCCACTACAGAAAGGATGTTGACAAATTAGAAAGCGTCCAGGGGAGGGCAATGAAAATGATTAGGGGACTGGGGCACATGACTTCCGAGGAGAGACTGAAGGAACTAGGCTTATTTAGTCTGCAGAGGAGAAGACTAAAGGGGGATTTGATTGCAATCTTCAACTATTTGAAGAGGTACTCCAAAGAGGAGGGAGGTAGGCTGTTCTCGAGGGTAACAGAGGGCAGAACAAGGAGCAATGGTTTCAAGTTGCAGCTGATGAGGTTGAGGTTGGATATTAGGAAAAACTTTCTCACTGGGACAGTAGTGAAACACTGGAATGGGTTCCCTAGGAAGGTGGTGGAATCTCCATCTTTGGAAACATTTATGGCCTGATTAGACAATACCCTGGCTGGCTGGGATGATTTAGGGGAGTGATCCTGCTTTTAGCAAGCTTGGACTAGAGCTAGACAATCTCATGAGGTCCCTTCCAGCCCTAATATTCTATTTTAAAGGCATTTCAAGGTGCCTCCAAAGGCAGGGGCTCCCAGTGACATTTAAAAAGGGATCTAGGTACCTGGGAAAGTTCCCTCACTTGCTGACCGGTGCCTAAATACCTTTGTAAATCCGACTCTCGGCTGTCTCCAGCCGTCTTTCTCGGGCAGGAAAGGACCAGCGCCCAGGGGTTGTCCTTTCATGCCAATATCACTAGATTTCATTCTCCACTAGCCCTTCCTGAGCCTCTTCCCTGGTGTCCCGGGGTTAGTCTCCTTGCAGTGACCGTAGCCGCAATTAGCTCAGAAGTGTTAATTAATCGGAGCCCCCGGGATTAGTGCTCGGGCCCCTTCATTCCCGGGCTGATGACCCCGCCCCGCTCCGGCGAGCCCCAGCGCCGCGCACCAATGGGGCTGCGGGGCCGAGCCGAGCCCTCGGCGGGGCGGGGCGGCTGCGGCGGAGCTTCCCCGGTCATGTGAGCGGGCAGCGGCCGGGACTGGACGGGGCCGCCGGCTGGTAAGGGGAGCCGGGCCGAGGGGGCCGGGGAAGGCGCGTGTCTGGGCAGCTGGCGGGGGCGGAGCTGCAAGGCGAGGGCGGCCAGCCGGGCGCTCCGGGACGGGGCGGCCACGTGGGTGGGTCCCCGGGCCGTGCAAGCTGCTCCGGCGCAGAACCAGCCTGGTGGGAAACCCCCGCCCGGCAGCCGGCCCCAGCGAGGCGCTCGGCAGGTGAGGGTCCCCCGCAGCCAGGCGGTGGGCGGCACTGCGGAGTGCGAGGGGCAGTCACTGCCCAGCCCGCCCCGCCCCGCCGAGGCACCCCTGGCCGTCTCCCCGCCGCTTGGGGGGCACTGCGGAGCGTCTGGGCAGCTGGGACTGCGGGACTCCTGGGGGCGATGCTCCGGACTGTGTGACTGAGCAGAACACGGCCGGCACTTGCCGGGGAGCCCTGTTGGTCCGGGTCAGCCGCACAACCAAGGAGGCCCGGGGCACTTTTCAAGAGCAACACGTTTATTTATCGCATGAGCGTTCGTGGGAGAAGGTCCCACTTTGGCAGAGGCTTTGAAGCAGGCGATAAATAAGTGTTAGTCTTGGAAAGTGCCCCAGGCCTCCTTGTGTGTTTTACAGACAGGCACGAGTCCCAGGTGTGCGGCTGGGAGCCGTGTTAGATCACCTGGAGGGCACGTCTCCTGTCCCGTGCTGGGACGTGTCTTTAAAAGCACAGCCTTTTACAAGCATCTTTCTGCAGTTTCAGCCCTCGCTGCTGTCCCTTTGTGATTGTGTACATGTGTCCTTTGCTACCGCTGCTTCCGCAAGCGTTCGCTGTGAGCGACTGACGGCATGTGGAGCCCGCATGTCACTGGAGACTCCAGCTCCTAGGAATCATTGTGCTGCCGAAGCCACTGCCTCTTGTCCAAAGGTGTGAAAGCACTTTGCACGCCACTCTGTGTAATGCCTGGTGAGGTTAGGGCAGTTTTTTTTTCACCCTCTTGTGCAAATGGGGAAACTGAGGCACACAGAAGCTTGATTTGCTACTGGTCAGGGAGGGCAGAGCAGTCAAGTGACCTGCAAGAGCAGCTGAGAAGCATGCTGCTGAGCCAGGGATTGAATCCAGAGCTGAGCTCTGGTCCCATGTTTGTCCTCGGTCTCCTTTTACCATGGTATCTGGTCACTTGTGGTTATTGGTGCAATTGTCTTCATCTCACATAATTATTTGTCATGTATTTTGCAGTGGCTCGGGTCCCATGGCACTATACCCTGTACAAACATAATGAATTACTGTCCTTGCTCACAAAGAGTTCAGAGTAGTTTGCCCCGTAGGCAGTTAGAAGGGCAAGGAACGTGACAGTGAAGTGGGACTTCCGGGCTCCGTTCCCAGCTCTTGCCATTCTGTGACCTTGGGCAAATCCATGTGCCTCTTTGTGCCTTGACTACCTATCTGTGAATTCAACCTATTTGCCTACTTCACAGGGAGACTTCAAGTATGTTTCAATCCTCCCATAACAAAAGGTGCTTTAGATTGGAGAGAGGAGGTGGGTGAGGTCAGATCTACTTAGACAGAAACTTTGGAGCTACGCAGAGCTGAAGAGCTTGTTTATCTCTCCAGCAGGATTTGGTTCAATATTCCCTCACCCATCTTGTCTCTCTAACGTCCTGGAACCAAGGTGGCTAGAATACTGCTGCAAACAGAAGGTGCTGTAAAAACACAACTATTAATGTGTGTGAAAAGTTAACCTAGTCCAGCAATGTGCTCGGTGAAAGATGGCTCAGGGTTTTTTACGCAATATGTCTTAAATGTCATCATCCCTGTAGATTGATGGTGAGTTTTAATAGAACCTGTAAAAAATGCTTCGAGCGGCTGTCTTCCATACCTGGCAGCTCCAGTGTGTGTCTGTCTCGGGTACTTAAGTTGGTCTGAGCCTCTTACGCTTTTTTGACGTTTCTCTGCTGACAGTATCCCTGTGAAGTATGGCCATAAGAGGAACCGAGGCACAGAGAAAGAATGTGACTTGTCCAAGCACACTCGTGCACTAACCACAGGCCCATCCTTGCTTTCCGGTCACTGTGCTTCTCAGCTCTTCTTATTAGGGGCCCCAAGAACAAGAGTCATCTCCTCCCAGGCAGACCAGTGCTGGACGGTTCCACTGGCTTACAGGGAGAGTTGAAGGAGATAAGGAAGGTGCATCGTGTGCCGGAAGTAGGAGACTGTTCTAAACAGACCCAGCAGCCTGAAAAGGAGGAGATCTGAGGCAGGATGGCAAGAAGTTTGAGAAGGGGGAGCAGGGATGGAGGATGAAATGGGAGCAGTTATTGGCAAGGGTGGGCTGTGCAGGCCTTGAAGGTGAAGATTAGGAGTGAATGTGGGAGGAAAGCTGGAAGCCCGATGTGGGGAGGCTGATGTGGCCCACTGCTGGCTTCTGTTCGTTGTAAACCATCCAGGAAAGAGATGCAAAGTTATGTTGGTGACAGGTTATGGACAATGTTGCAAAGGCCTTGAGCAATCTGAAGGTCTTTGTCCCACAGTTTGCTCTTGGCAGCTCATAACCCAAGTCAGGTGCTCTTATTTTTAAGGCAGGGCTTTCTAAAACTGGAATTTGCCTCACAATCTCCATACCTGCCAGTATGGGACCCAGGGAGATGGTGTTAGCAAGGACTCGACCAACTGGTTTGGACAGCTCTGAAAGAATCCCATGCATTTGCTTACTCACAAGAAGCTAAAAGCTCACAAATGTCTCTACATAGGCTTCCTTTCTCGCTAAACTCTTTGCTCTTTTTAAATTGTATCTTAGGTTTTATCACCTTAATGACCTTCCCCTCCTAGTCAGGACCTCCCCTCTCATTTGCTATTGCATACCATCCCTCCGGCCACTGCAGCCAGGAATTGTTTTAAGCAGAACAGTGATGCTATCAGTGAAGTTTTTCATGCCTGTTAAGGTGGCTGCTAATGCAAATTATGGAAAGTAGGAAGAAAGCTTCAATCACATGATGATCAATCAAGTTGTCTGCAGTCATCCGCCTCTTATCTTTGATGCAGAAGAACTGGGATGTGTGATTGAGCAACAGAGCAATTTAAAAACAAAACAAAAAACTCCACTTAACTTGTGTGTAACCTGATTCAATGGTTCTCAATCTTTCCAGACTGCTGTATGGATGTTTGTGAGTCTTTAAAAGTGCCACCAGACTCCCTGTTTGTTTTCCAAACTACTGTATCCCTTTCAGGGGTCTGATTTGTCTTGTATTTTACAAGTTTCACCTCATTTAAAAATTGCTTGCTTACAGACCTACAAATAGAAAAGTGTTGCAGCACACTGTTACTGAAATGTTGTTTACGTTTTCATTTTTGCCATAGAATTATGAAATCAAGTGGAATAGGAATATTGTACTTACATTTCAGTGGTGCATAAAGTGTATAAAATTTTAGTTTGCATTAGCTTCACGTGTGCTTTTTCTGTAGCTTGTACCCCTGGTTGAGAAGCACTGAGTTAGTTGTTCCTAAATGTTTGCATCTGTAAATAATATCTTTCTTGGTGTCAATCCTTTTCAGGTGGGCTAAAGCTTTCCCAACATTAGGATTACTTCCTCTACTGCTACCTGCCTGAACTGTTAAACAGGCTTTCTACCAGCCAGTTTTACATCTTTACCTGCAGAAGGGACACTGGCCAACAAATGGTCTCTGTGAATTGCAGCGAGCTGCTACCTGATTTGGCTTCCCTGACCGCTTCAACTGGTGCCTCTCGGCTAGGCGGCAGTGCCGATGTTCATAAAACGAAGATGCCGTTCCCTCTTCTTCCAGAAGAGTATGACGTGGGAGCATCCGACCCTCTGGGTGACGCTAGCCTTCTCCTTCACCACGGCAGCAGCCCTTCGCAAGATGCCCACCTCCTGATGTCCAAGGTGAAGAAAGAAGGCGAGAAATCCCAAGCCACCATGGCCCACCTAAAGCTTCCTGACTTCTGTACTGACCTCTCCAGCAATTTTATCCCCACTCTCGAGGAGATCGAGGAGTTCCTGACGGAGAAGATGGAGATCCTCAAGGATGAGATGAGTGTGAAACAACCCATCAGGGGGAAGTTTGAGATCAAGTCAGAGATGGAGCTGGGCAGCCCTGGAGAGCAGCCTGTGCCTAGAGTGGCTCTGGAAGGGGAGACGCTGAGCTCTGCCGAGGCCGGGGTGATAGCTGGTGCCTCAGGCCTGACTGTACATATTGAGAGCTTCCCTGTTCTCCTCCACACGCAGCCCGTCCAGGTGAACGAGAGCCTCCCACCACAGAGTGCTGTGGACAGCATCAGGGTGGCCCAGGTGGTGGTGGTTGTGCAGGGCCAGAGTCTGACCTCTGTCCCTCAGGCTGGCCAGCCCCCTGTGACTGTCTTGGGCCAAAAGTATGTCAAAATCGCCCCCGTGCCCATTGCTAAAAGGCCTGGGGTTGAGGCTGCCCCCAAGTCCAAGGTGGCCTCCCCTTCCGTCATGCGTGTCCACAAGTGCACACACCCCGGCTGCAGCAAGATGTATACGAAGAGCTCCCACCTCAAAGCGCACTTCCGGCGCCACACCGGAGAGAAGCCGTACACCTGCACCTGGCCTGACTGCAGCTGGAGGTGGGTGCCTGAGCCGCCCAGTCTGGTGCTCACGTTGTTTTCCTGCTGGCTTTCCGGCAGCCAAGCCATTTACTGTCCGCTGCAGGATATGGCTCTTGCTTGCCTCTACATAAGCTAGCACGGTCTGGGAGGGCCTGCTTTCTTCAAGTGCTCAGCACCCACATTTGGGCCCAGGTTTCAGAAGAGCTCAGCACCCAGCATGCCCAGCACCTAAGCCCTTGGAAATCTGTCCTGTTCTGGGGCTATGGCCCAGGCAGAGGGGGATTAATTGGATCCTCTTGCATCTTTCCTGTTCATTTGCAAGATCATTGACTCACCTGTTGTCTAGCTGGGATTGTCTGCTCTTCAGACACACAGCGTCCCACACGAGCTCTAATGCTGTTGAGAGAGCTGATTCGAAAAGTCCCTTAAGTCTAGTAGTGTTTTTTGGCACTGGGCCCCGATTAAATAGATGGCAAATCCCAGACCTCCCAATGTAAATTTTGAGTCCTTGGCTTTCCCCAGCTATTTTATTCCTCTCGGTCACTTCACATGCTGGTGATAGTTTCTGAGATG
Source organism: Pelusios castaneus (assembly GCA_007922175.1). Taxonomy (NCBI): domain Eukaryota; kingdom Metazoa; phylum Chordata; order Testudines; family Pelomedusidae; genus Pelusios; species Pelusios castaneus. The sequence continues at coordinate 1,142,789 of ML685892.1, forward strand.
ACAGCTTTTCATGCAGCAGGGAAGTTTCAACTAGAAATAACCTGCCCTTTTTGCTAGGATTTTGTTTTTACAGTGAATTAGAGAAGGCAGAGCTTTGAGGAGGACGGGGATAGAAAGACCCATCAGGACATTTACGTTAAATTGTCAAAAACACCCAAGTCCCAGTATAAGTGATGTAAGTGGCTTGGTTCCTAAGTCATTCGGGTGTTTTTGAAAATGTTAGCACATCTATTCCCTGGCTGCTGCAGCATTGTTTACTGTGCTATGTCCGTTTTTCCTCTATGGGGTTGCGGATTGCTTCCCTCCGGGACCAGTCAATAATCAAACTGCTCTCGCTGTTCTAAAAAAAAAAAATGCTGACGCTTATCCTGAATTTTCCTTTCCTTCTTTTCTTGGGATCAAGTTGTACCTATGGTCCTCTGCTCCATAAATCAGCCCAGTTTGCCCCTTAATTGCTTCTGCTGCTCTTCTCTCAGTTCCTTCCAGTGTGTTGACCTCTCCCTGATACTGATGTGCCCCAGGCTGCAGGCAATTGTTCTGGAAGAGAGCTAATCGCTTTCCTGATCTCTTCCGCAATGCTTCAGCATCCGCTATCAGAAATGGCATTGGCGTAACCGCTTGCTGCATTGCATTGCACACTGCTATTGAACTTGGTGTCCGCTGTCTCCTTATGAGGGTAGAGCGTAGCTAGCTACCCTGTGTTCAAATGTAGCAGTAGATAGAGCCCTAACTGCCAATGACTGATTTAATTCTCCCTCCCCGTCCTACTTGCTGTAGTGACTTGAGACAATGGAATTTGCTGCTCATGGTCATGCTAGCCAATAAGCCAGCGTTTCTCGTGGAGGGGAATAGGATGTGTTTAATTTTTACAGTGTTGTTCGAGAACAGCCAGTGCAGCATTTTACCGTACCAGGTGTGAACTGAAAGGCTACCCTAGTGAGCCTGGAGTGTAACTGAAGCTCCACATTCTTTCGGTATGTTTCAGCCAGAGGGAAAAACCCTTTTGTCTAATGCTTCTCCCATATGCGTCAGGTTCTTGAAGCTAGTTTGGGGAGTAGATCCTCTCCTGTCCTCCTTGTCGCTGGGGAACACCATGCATCTGTAAACACAAAGCCTCATGTGGATCCTGTGTCAGTTCTGGAGCTTTATAAGGCCAATGGCCTTGTGATTGGTCAGTTGTGCGGCAGACTCTCGTGTTGAAGGTACCAGAGGAGTTGGATTTCTGTATGCCCAGTATAGTGTGGAGGAAAGAGGGGTGCAGGAGAAATTGGGTGGGGATCTGAATGCTCTTAAAGAGCTTTTTTGACTTGATCCACTTCATATTAAGGAACTGTTGATGAACCTGTGCAGGTGCTTCTTTGGCCTTTATCCCTATGATATCTGGTCTTTTCACGGAAACATCCAGTCTGGAACTGTGCAACTGGTGCATGCAGCTTCCTCACCTTGAGTTCACTATGTGAACTGGTCCCAGGACTGGGTGCCTTTCCCAGAATGGAATCTAGCGCAGGCTGATGGTGATGAGAAGTCTCTGCCTGGCTATTCAGAGTGCATGAGAAAGGAACGGATGATTTAGGAGGGGAGCCAGTGTCCGTGTTAGGCAAATCAAGGCTGCCCTTGACAGAGTGGCTAGGGACTGAGCGGGACATACAGAGCGAGTTCTCAGAAGTGGACTTGGGCTTGCTGTGGGGCTATGTGTGCTGAACCTGTCCCGCGGCTGAGGAGAAGAATCTTTCCTTTGTGGACAGAACAAGTGTCCAGTAGCGCTGGGCTGCGACCCTGCCCTCGAGCGACTGTTTCCAAGTGCGAGAGACGCTGTCTCTGACCCCATTCAGCTTTGACCTCTCTGCCGACACTTCCAGCAAGGCAGGTACTACCTGGGGAGGAGGCCTTACGGTGTGGACAGTTGGCCCTAGGGAACTGGGCTAAAATGACCCAGGCCACTGAACAGCTGTCAGAGGGTGAGGACTGGCTGTGGATCGCTGCTGCCCTGTTCTGGCTCTAAAGCGGTGAGCTAGAGGCGCAAAGCGGCGTAGCCCCTTACCGGTCCCTGGAGCCATCCAGTCCCCAGGGGTTTCCAGGCTCTTTGAAGAGTGGAGTGTGGGGTTCGGGCTGGGTATGTCACTGTAACAAAAAAATGGGGCATGGAAGTGAGATGTGGCTCCCTGGAGGGGCAGAAACCAGCCTAGCTATGTTAAACCATGGGTAGCATTTTCCTGATCTGGCAGGCATGTGCCGCGATCTGTTCTTCGCCTTTCCCCATCTTCTAAGGCTTTTTCCAGGCGGGAGCTGAGTGGTCTGTGCTGCAAAGGTCACTTACCTACATCGCTCGTGGCTGTGAAAAGTCGCATGCCTTGTGTGGTGCAGCAAAGCTGGTCTAAGTCTCAGTGTAGGCACCGCTAGATCAGTGGAGGAGCTCTCTCACCAACACAACTCCTGCCTTTTAGAGAAGAGGAATTACCACATCAGAGTGTCTAGGCTATGGCTTTGCAGCTGTATTGTTTCTAGTGCAGGCTGAGCGACTTGCCCAAGATCTAACAGGGAGTTCTGTGGCAGGGATGGGAATTGAACCCACCTCTCCTGAGTCCGTCCGTTGCTCTAGTCACTGGACTTTCCTTGTTAACCCTTTCCCACAATCCTCTTCTGCTGTTTTCTGGCTTGGCTGCGGTGGCTTCAGGGAAGGACAGTCCTCTTTTAGGTCAGCAAGCAGTAAATATACAGCCAAGAGAACCCACCATTCTTCCCTTCTCCCGGCAGGTTCTCAAGGTCGGATGAGCTCTCGCGCCACAAGCGTTCCCACTCTGGCATCAAGCCCTACCAGTGTGTGGCCTGTGAGAAGAGGTTTGCCCGCAGTGACCACTTGTCCAAACATGTGAAGATCCACAGGGGCCAACGCAGCTCTGGGCGCTGGACAGCTCAAGGCAGCAGCAGTTAACACTTCCCATCCCATCTCGTGGACCTGGGGGGCGATCCAGCAGAACTGGCTACTGAGCTGGACAGCAAATATCTAGTGTGTGTTTTGTTTGTCAGAGGCGGGGAGGATGTATATATTCGTACAGACTGGAAAATCTAAAGTCTACCTCTACCCATGGATGCCTTACGCTCAGGACTTGTCTGCAGTGGTACTCGCCCACGGGTAAATACGCAAGTACGAGGGACTGAGTGGGCGGGTGGCTTCGTAAAAGGGCTGTTAGTTAGTGGCTGTTGTCTGTCTAGGTGTTTCTAGTAATGTTGTTACTAAATATCTGCCCAATGTCACTGAAGTGGGAGCTGACTGGCTAACAGCACCTCTTCCTCAACCAGCATCCAGGCTTGCTGCCTGCATCTTCTGATCTGCAAGTCAAATCAATGTACCAACGGTCCGTGGGCAGCCGTCCTGTCGGGGGAGCCGAAAGGGTCCTGGCTAAGCCAATGAAGACCTGTGCCAGGCCCCTTGGCTGGAGAGATGCCCTTCCTTTACAGATTGTACAGGGTATGGAAACTGACAGCGTCTATTGACATATCCTGTTCTCTGCTTCCTCCCGTTGTACGCTACTCATCACTGGTGCGTGTAGCTTGACAAGGCTGATGTCTAATTAGTTAATCATGTACCATCAGGCTAAACTCCAGGTTGTCCCCAGAGGTGACGCAGGGCTCTTCCTGTGTTTTCAGTTGTAGGTGGCAAATGCTTCGGGAGGCACCACACATTTTGTCCGTTGCCACAAACGAAAGGGCATGCTAGCTGCCTGGGGAGTCCTAAAGTGCATCTTCCCTCTGCTCATTTTGTGCGGAGGCTGAGCTGGAATGTGATGTGCAGGCACTTGTCGTCTGAGGGCTCCCTCTCTCCAAGGTAAGGGTGCCTGCATCCTGTTCCTGTGCATACAGATTAGGTGCAGCATCTAGCAAGTTGCTAGTGTGGCCCGCAGGCTCAGCATTTGTGACATTTCTGTTCCAGCGGCTGCCTCTGCGGGCACTGCACGCAACCTTGAGGCTGGAAAGGGCGGGTGAATGGTTGCGGCTACTAATGGCACGGTGGCTCGTAAAACAATGGGCATGTCTTCACAGCACCTGAAGGGCTGTCTTTCGTTTCTATTGGTAAACCTCTATTCCCAGGTTGATAGTTACAACTCCACTGTCTGAAAACCACAAGTACCTTTATAATAAGTTGTTACAAAAGTTCTTCATTTTTTTTATTATTAAATGTCTGTAACATAACTCCCAGAGCACCATGACTAGCGTGTTAATGGGGCAGTAGAAGAGCATGCCCGGTCATCCCATAGTGACTGAAGCAGCAGACTTCTGATCTTGGTGTTCAGCACGGCACTGGCATTTTAGCCTCATGTTCCCAAAGGCTTTCTCCGCACTACACAAAATTTGGAAGTATGGTGCAGATGTGATTTCCCAGGAGAAAGGTGGGAGTGGCAAATTCGGTGCCATAATTGGGGGGGGGGGTTATGGGAAGAGGGGAGCCTCAGGAAGGGGAAAGGTACTCTGGGGAGGGGAGAGAGGGGGTCTGGTGTTCTGCAGACAGAAAAATCCACTTGCAGTGTGCTACCTAATTGAGATGGATTTTTGGGGTGGTGGTGGGATTATTGTTGAAGATGAAGCCAATGAGTAGTTTATCCCTACGGGCATGTGGCACCTCAGTGCATACCAGTCAGTGGAAGAGAAAAGTACGGCTGGATGAAGCTGCTCTTTTATGTCAAATGTATTTTCTTCCAAAAGTGGCTTCTCAATTTAAAAAAAACAAACTTTTGTTGAAAACTGCTGTTCTGATTGGAAGGCGCTCCCTGCCATCTTCCTTTTTCCCCCTTTCTTTGTAAGCAAAATGTGTGTGTTGGGAGGGGGGGAGTTCCTGGGGAACATGGGATTTTATTATTTAATTTCCTGAAGAAAAAAAAAATTGGCACTGTTGGGGCATCTCTGTATAAAAACCATGGAAGACGGATGTAATGCTTTCTCCCGCCAAGTGTTGTGTACTGCTGCTTTCTGAAGCTAACAAATGGGGACGGAGAAGTCTTCTCTGCATCCTCCTATCCTGATCTCTGCTCCCAGGTTGGCTGTTTTCACAGCAGAAACTGAAGCTCCTGTAAGAGTCAAGAGGTAGTAGAGAGAGAAGAGTCTTAGACTGGGAATTTGGAACTGCATGGCTCTGAGACATGCCCTATGGTCCTGAACTAAATTGCTTTGTGTCTGTGCCGCCTCTGTCCCATCAGCAGGGTGGACGTGATGCTGTCTTGGTGTGAGAGACGAATGTTTCTGGAACTGTCTGAAAACAAATGTTGGCCGGGATTCAGTTGCTATTGGTAATTACTTCTTCATGTTAAGAGCGATGGATGCTGTGACAGCAGCTTCATGGATAAAGTTACGCAGTGTAGCTACAGGAGAGGAAGAAGGAACTGACGTGATAGAGGGGCGGCATGTCTTCCCCACTTGGGCATAGTATGTGTGGGGTGCTTGTGCAGCTGAGGGGCTTGAGTTTTGGTGGGTGATTCACACACTGTCGGGGAATGCACCCCCAGCGCACAGAATCGCCTTTGTCTCACAGGGTTCAGTTATTGGCCAGTGACCTTGGCTCTTATTGACTTACGGGGTGGTAGCCCGTAGGAAGCCCTTTCACGGACCAGGACCACGTTGTGCAAGGCACCGTCCAGACTCCAAACAAAGGGGCGGTACTTGTCCTAAACAGTTTGCACCAAGTAATTTATGTAACCAGGGAATTATTTTGGGTACCAGAAGGTGTTACTAAAGCGAGACAGTTTCAGTGAGTAGCCGTGCGACCCAAAGGACTGACTAAAACCGGGCACGTGTGGGGTGTTTCTTTATTCTAAAAAGAATAAGGCCAGCGTTTTTCTGGCAAACTTCCAGAAATGATCCAGCGGCAAAATTGACTGGATCTTACCTAGCTGTGAGGGCTCCAGTTTGAACCAAACGCGGCAAATGAGTCTTAGGTGGGATTTCGAGGGAGATGCAATGTACAAACCTTGCAACGCCTGTGTATCTTGGTTTCCTAATCTGTAGTGGGGGGAGGCCAGAGGAAGGGGTTATGAACTGGGGTGGAGCTGCAATCTGGGAATCCAGAGCCAACCTTTCCCCAAAGTGCCAGGAGGTCTGGCTCTGCCATTCCAGTTCCGGCTCATCCCTGTAACTGGATAATAGGGAGGGGGAATAGTGAAGAAGAAGGAAAGCCTCTGCCTCCATTGGGTTCCTCTCCAGTGTGCCTAACTGGGAATGTTTAAGGTTTGAGCTTGGTGCAGGCCCTAATGAAGGTTCCCTCTGAAAGAAGGGGAAGGTGCCGCTAGAATTCTGGCCTGTGTGGTAGCTTGGGAAAGCAGGTGTTCTCTGTATCACCTGCCAGTGTGCCTCCCCCTGGCCCCGAGCTGATGTGACCAGTAGCCAACGAGAACTCAAGAGTTCAATGCATGTAGTAATGCAGCTTTAATTCTGAGCCAGACGCAGGTATGCGTGAAGCTATTTTTGTTTCATGTTTTGTTGGGTGTTTTTGCCTACCTGGCTGTTCACATCAGACCTTCTTTCCTTCAGGGCATCTTTTTCAGGCCGCTTGCCAGCATCATTCATGCCAGGTTTGCTTTTTCGCTTCCCTACGCTGTTCTAACCTGGCCGCAAACCACTTTGGTTTGCTTTTGAATCTGCTGCACCCTGGTTTTCCCCTCTCCCAGCCTTTCGAATACAAAGGCCATATACAGTTTGTGAATCCAGCCCTTCGTGACTGGGCTGAGGGGCTAGTCAGCAGTAGTGCGTGGGTGGTTATTCTGGGCCACTGTTCAGTTCTCTGACCTTTCCTTCGGGAAGTAGAATTGTGTGTTCCACTCTTGTCCCCGCATAGAGTGGTGGGCTGGGAGTGACAATGGGGACTGGTGTAGCCAATCTGCAAGGTAGCTTCTACCAAAGCCGGCTGGACTCCAGTGAGAAGGGAGTGCCTTTTATTTAGTAAAATGCCTTGGATACAAATGTGTTGGGCAATAGTCTTCTCTCACCTGCCTCCTCAGGGCTGCTTTTGATCAGTGGTTTGGAAGGTTTGATGGCGCTTCTGAAACTACCTCTGTGTTCCGTGCATTTGGCGTGTGTTAAACTTCATGCTGTCCTGCTCCCCAGCTATCGAGGGATATCTTTAGTTCTTTGATCCCAGTGCGAGCATGGCTGTGGAGTTGGGATTCCTTGGTTCCAGTCCTGGCTGTGATGCAGAGACTCAGCCTGTGCTGTTAGGCAAGTCAGTAATATTGTCCCTTGGTTTTCCTGTTGGTAACATGAGGATATAGTAGCTGCATGGTGCTTGGGAGCTGATGAGCGCTACGAGAGTGCCAAGTGTTTTTCTAGGCGCCGTGGGAGCCCCATGTATACAGTGAATGAGAACAGAGACGGTAGCGTGTGTGGGCATGTACAGTTTTATGATAAGCTTCTAAGGCTGCACCTTCAGTTGTGGGCACAGCACGCTGCAAAACCCTGGCGCTCTGCACGCAACTGAGAGTCCTGCAGAAGCCTCTGTACCATGGTACACGTGGCACTTGCTCGTGGTGCACGGAGATTTGCTGCTTCTTTCCCTCTCAGAGGAGTCAAAGCAGTGCACGTGCAAATTGTGAGCCTTTATGGTGCCTTGGAAAAAGCGGTTCAATGCATGTTTGCGGTGTCTGGGCCCGTTTGTGTTTTTGCCCCCGGAAATCCATATAGCTGGCTCTTAATGGTGATTCCTCCAGCCTAGAAGGGATGTGCATGTGAAGCGCCACAAAACCCCAGCAGGTGGGTAAGTAGATCTCCATTACAGATGGGTAAATGGAGGTGCCTCAGCGGTTGAGTGAGGCCCAAGGTCGTGCAAGGAGCCAGTGGAAGAGCCTGGACTAGATCCTGAGAAATCCTGTCTCCTGCTCCAGCTCAAACCGCCAGACGTTCTCTCGCTAAATAAATCACGTGCATCTATTGCATAATACCACCCAATTACACCCTCCAGGGTAATTCAGGGCACTCCCCACCTATTTTCTCCTCCGCCTACAGTTCTGGGCAGGCACTAGGAACTAGCCTGCAGCAGCGAGCTTGCTGGTGTCTGAGCTCTCCCAGGAGAGCAGGAAGAGGTCTTTGAACGTGTGGGGCTGGATGGGCCCTGGCACCCCGGGAATACAGGCAGCCATGCACAGCAGCTCCAGTGTTCTTCGGTCTAGCAAGCTGGGCCAGCTGCTTTCTCTGCCCTGCCCTCTTGGGAGGCCCACAAAAGGCTAGAAGGGTTAAGATGAAACAGGTGGCAGAGAATATCTGCAAGACTCTACCCTCCAGGGGCCAGCACAGTTCCTTGGGCCTACAAGACTAGAGAGTATGTCCACACTGAAATCCCTGTCACAGGAGCGCATGTAGGGGCACTCAAAGGAGCTTTGATCCAGTTAGCTGCAAACACAGCAGCAATGAAGCCTTGGGGCCCTGGGTGTGCACGTGAACAGCCACCTCATGCTGCTGTGGTTCCACCGCTGTTACTGGAGCTCGGTCGAGGACCGCTAGGTATGCCCCAGCTCACCTCTGATCGCAGCGTGGATGTATCCTGGGATGTCCGTCTATCCGCTCTCCAATTGTTGGCGTGTGTCACAGCTAGGTTAAACCTTCAGGCTTGCAGTGACTCAGCCTGGCTGTCATAAGACTTGCTGCTTCCATGGAAATACCAGCCTTTAATTAAACTGGGTTAACAGACACAGCCCGTATCCATCAAATGGGTAATGGGAAGCAATCTTCTGTCCATCATGTCTGCCGCTGTGCTTTGCTATTGCAACTCAATAGGATCTCAAGCAAATGAGCTTGCTTTTCCGTTCACCAGCCGTGGGCAAGCTCCATGCTGCTTACATGATTGCCCCCTGTTCTGAGCTCATGTGCACTCTCGCTCCATTTAAATGAAGCTTTTTTTTAGTCTAGGTAAAGTGTTAGGAAATGTACCATGAGGATCAATGGTGTGATGGCCAGGGAACGGACTATCCTGACATCTTTCTCAACCAGAATTGCAGTAATTACTGGTGACTTTGAGGAGGTGGTGTCCAATTGTGATGCCTTAAAGGGGCCTGATTCTCAGAAGGAGGGTGGGGCTTAGTGCTGAAAACTAAGCCCCTTTTGAAATGTCCCAAGACTGGCCAGCTGAAAACCGTAGTCATTTTTGGAAGCTTTGATCTGTTCACTGAGACTTGTGATACTCGCAGACTTCCCCCTCCAGCTGCAGTTACAAAGCTTCCTGTGCCGGAGTCCTGAGCATACCACAGTGTATTTCCCCCCTTCTATTTTAAGCACAGTGTTTTGTGCGCAAAGAGCACCCTGAAATGAGAGAGTCAAGGGGTCAGTTGGAGTGCTGATCTTGTCCCATGTTCAGTGGTGCTGAGAACTAAAGTCTGCTAGATTTGATTGTTATGGAAGCAAGGATGGAGCTATGACCAGGATTTCTTTCAGGATCTGACCTTCTTGCGGGATTTTGTGCCCTTATATTTTTGTTTATTAACATCCAGAGACTTAATGTGGTGTGTTGTGGTGCAGCAGCATGAAGCCCTGAGGGGGTAAGTGAGCCATAGAGTAGGTACCGCACAAGTAGCAGTAATGCAAACTTCACCTGTGTTGGCCTCCTTCCAATATGCTTTGGGACCTGGTGGGTCCCTTGTGCAGAGACTTGGGTGCTCTTCCGGATTCTGCCACTGACCAGCTATGTGACCTTGCACTAGTCCCTTTACCTCTTTCCCCTCCTGCCATGTCTGGCTTGCCTAGTTATCAAGTTCTTTGGTAGCAGGTACTTGCTGTATATGTACAGCCCCCGGCAGAGGGTTGTCCTGGTCTCTTGAAGGCCTCTAGGTGCTACTGTGATATGATGACCTCCATAAGAGAAGTGAACTGCCTTTTTTGGCCTCTGCTAGAACTGCCAACCGATGGGCCAGTTGGCAGAGTGGCTTTTTGATGCCGACAGCAGTAAAATTGACTCTTTAAACTACCCTTGCAGAGACGGTGTCTATCTCTGCTTGGGTGCTACTTGTTGCTGTCTTAATGGCTTCAGGCAAAATATAGGATTGCCTTAGTTTTCAGTGCAAGTTATTTGGGAGCCAAAGGGCAAAACCACTGTGGATTCAGGAAAGAGTAGGGACAGCAGGCGCTATCTCTTCATGGTGCCACCTTCAGGCACGGCTGCCCTGTCTCCATGGGACCAGCCTGACTTGACCATGCGGCCTCATGCCTTGCAGCACGGAGGCGTCCAAGGCACTTAAGACGTGTCCTGAAATACCTTTGGGGATCACGTTCTCAAAGTGATGTCATAAAGTTGCATCGTCATGTGACACTCAAGAGGCCATGATGTGCAACTGGAAGGATGAAGTTTTCTGCAGGTGGCCAGTCTGATGTCTGAAGTAGGATGTTGAACCCTAACTATAGGTGGTAATGTCACAAGACATCTTGGTTGTTATCTTGTGTGTTGCCAACCACACTGAAAGATGATCAGGATCTAGCCAAGATGGGATCTCCTGCTACAAATCTTGACAATTTGACAACGAGCCCCTTCTAGTCCTCATGCACAAACTAGCACTCATATTTGTGATCAGTAGAACAAACCGAGACTTCCTTCTTACTCACCAGTCTACTACTGTGGAACTGAAAGTTCCATGTCATGCCTTCCGTGCTATTGAGAGGGCACTCACCACCTTTGTGTCGGGCTAACTTTCAATAAGGTGCCCTACCAAGTGCATGAGACCAAGAGTAGAGGCGAAAAAGAGCGGCTGTGATGTTGCGAGCTATGCAGGATTGCAAAACTGGCATTTATGGCTTTGTGCTTCAATATCTAGTTTTGTGTCATAGAAAATCTGTAAGCACCCCAATCTAGGAAAGCATTAAAGTAAGTGTTTAAAGTTAAGGTGGCTTAAATGAGAGCTGCTCTTGTGAGAGAAACTGTACTAGAGTATTTTAAAACAAACCACAAAACCAAAACCTTACTGTGTTAATGAGACCTATTTTTTTTCTTTTTCTTGGGAATGTGGTGTTTGCTAATGAGGCATGAAACTTTCTTCAGGTTATTCAGAAAATTGCCAAATATGCAGATTTTTAGCTTGCGTGTTTAAATGAGCTGCCGAGTTAAAAGCTGTTTTAAAAAGGACACTGATGAATTATGGAACAGGCTAGGTAGGGCTAAAATGCCTAAATTGCTATTGCATAATTCCTTGGCTTCCAAGCATCTAAGGTTCTCCCTCAGCCAGCCCAGCCAAAGATCATATAATCATGAAATCAAGAACTTGCTATGAGATTTCTCCCTGCAATATGTCAATACTTTTAAAAAAAATTTCTTGCAGTAATGTTAGTGGATTTTTGTCTTTATACAGTTGTTCTTTACAACTAGTTTACTTATACAAAGACTTCCATGAAGGGGCCCCAACCTGGCTGATGTCTAGGCCCTATCCCAATGTACATGGTTACCAATTATGCTTCGTGTGTAAGCTTCTCTGCATGTGATTTTTTTTTTAAACAAAAAACAAATCTGCCTTATTTCCTGCTCCACCCTAATTCACCTCCCCCCTCCATTTCCCCCTAGTCTTCTTTAAGCAGGGCACTAACTCAAATAGCCAAGTCAAAGCCACTGCAAACAGGGCAAAATGATCTTATGAATGAGGTTGGAAGTTCCTGACATTCCTTCTCCTCCCCTGCCCTGCCCTGCCCCAACACATCCAGATTGTTTGGTCCATGTTTATAAGTAACTATCCGGACTTATTCAAATGGTATTTATGCTCTTTTCTGCAGGGTTCTATTATTCATTCTCATAGTGGATTCTGTTAATCAGCCCTGATCCTGATTTGGGAAGACTGTGTGCGCAGCTTTGCAGGAGGGATATGAAGGGGAGAGGAAGTTTTATGTATAGGAAGCAGCACATAACAAGCTGCAAATCTTGATATACTAGAAGACTACAAGGAAAGGATGGGTAGGAATGATTTATCCAAAGACTTCATCCCTTATTTTGGCTGAAATATCTTGATGTGTGGTGATGTTTGTATTGGGGCTTGTACACACGACAGCCTTGTTGACGCGCAACAGGTAAACCACCCAAACGAGCGTGGTTGGGCTTAGCACGGACCAGCTGTTCCATGGTAGAGCCAGTGTGTACGCTCTTTTCGCAATTGATGGCCTCCGGAAATGTCCCAATCAAAGCCGCCCTGGGACAGGGGAGCTGTCATACTTGTCAATTTCACTGCACTACCAGAGAAGTGAAATTGACAAGTAGGGGAGCTCCAGCCCCACAGGAGCCCTTGTAGGGCACAGGGCACCCTAGCAGGTGGCTCGCAGGCACTGGGAGCGCCGAGACCCACTGCCTGCGAGCTGCCCCAGCAAGCAGCTCGCAGGCAGTGGGAGGCAGCTGCTTTAAAGCCACCGCCTGGGCTTCTCTGGTCCCGAGCGGCAGCCATAGCCCCTTGGGACCCTGGGCGGCTGCTTTTAACAAGCTGCCCTGGGTCCCGAGCAGAGGGGCTGAAGCGGCCTGGGGAGGCAGCTCCTGATGGGGAGCCGCCTGCTCGGTTGGCAGGGAGCCCGCTGCCCAGTTTGGGGATTCTCTCTAGCAGAGAGAGGCTAGAAGGAATCCCCAGGGCAGCGGGACTTGAGCCCTGCTGTCACCCAGTTCCCGGGAACTGCCAACTCTGGTTGACGGCTCCGGGAACCCTGGCTGCTACAGTGCATGGTGGGATAGGTGCCCACCATGCACTGCTCTATGTCACGCAAGAAGTAAAAAAAAAAAAAAAGTGTGGACACTCCACTCGGTTAGGAGTGCAGTGTGTACACTCGCCCTTGCAATGAGTCATGTGACTTTTATTGTGCAAGGGGCTTCTTGCGAGACAATTCTCTAGTGTGTATGTAGCCTTGGAGGAGCTTCCAGAGACTCCAGGAGAGAGCAGAACTCCATTGGGCTAATGCATAGTAACACTTTCTGCTCCAAAGACGTTAGTCTAAATGAGCGAGATAAAGGTGGAAATGGAAAGTCCCTTTCCTAGCACTGAGAGGTACTGCATAAGCTTTTCTTTGCAGGTGGGAAGGAGATGCAGCCTTGGAACAATGTTCTTTCTATTTGAGGAGGAGCATCCAGTCCCATATGTATTTTCATCTTCTGCCTTTGTTGTTGACATGAAACCATCCCATTGAGAAGGGGATGAGAAGCTGCATCTGTCCTATCAAGCCTTTATAGGGTGGTAAAGTATTAGTTACCAAAACTCCTGGTCAAAATGGGTCTCTAAGTCCAGGCAAAGCAGTTATCGGCAAATCCTTCAATGTCAGACGCTACAAGATTAGTTGCTATGTGACTACAGTGTGTGGGTGGGCCACTTCAATGAGCTTTCACACAAACTATGGCTCCCCATTGAGTGCACTCTCCTACCCACCTTTTTAAAGGAATGGTGTGTTAACAAATAAAAATTTACAAGGAGTCCTGTGGCACTTTTAAAAGACTAACACCTTTATTTGTTGTGTGAGCTTTCATGGGAGAAAATCCTATTTCGTCAGATGCTTTCCCAAGACATTCTTCAAAGCATCTGAGGAAGTGGGATCTTCTCCCACGAAAGCTCATGTGATAAATAAAGGTGTTAGTCTTTAAAAGTGCCCCAGGACTCCTGGTTAGTTTTGCTGACCTAGACTAACACGGCTACCTCTTTGGAACAAATAAAAATTGAGTCCCAGGGTACCAAAAGCATCATAGGGCAAAGTGAACCATATAAAATACAGGAACAACTTGTCCATTGAGAGTCAGTGAACCCGCTAGTCTTGCATATGGAATTTTCTGTGGGTTTTTTAAAAAATTTACTTTATGTAATATTGTGGTTTGCTCAACCATGTTCCCCAATGACAGAACCACAGTGTCACTCCTTAAGGAGGAAATATTTTGCTTATGAACTCTCTCAGTAGCACAGACAGTGACTTTCCAAAGCAGAGAGCCCTGAGTAACAGCATTGTGTGAGAGTTAGCGGAAAAAAGTAACTGTTTGATGGTAACTCCTAGCTTTAGCAAGATGCTCCTCCTTTACTGAATCCTCACCAGCTCAATGCCTGAACCAGTGCTCTTCTCCAGCTGTCTCTTTCAGGATCTTTTCTGCTTGTCTTTTTATCTTTTAACCTTCACTCCCATTTTCTTGCCGATACCCCACTCATCTTTTTCCACCTTCAATGGGTTCCTCTTGCCCGCTTCTTCAGTTTCTCTTAACCACATACTTGTTACTTCACTTCTGCTTTCTTCAAGCTAAGTGCCTCAAGGACGGAAGCAATTCTTTTGGGCAAGATCCTCATCCTCAATCACAGCTCATGCTCTTCTTCCTTGCTCTTGCATTCTGCTCCACAGACTGTAGCCGTCCTGATGTTTACTTGTCTTCCTGGATCTCTTCTTCTCTCATGGCCTGGCCTTCAGACTTCATCCACTGTATTTCCTGTGTAGACTTGTACTCAGTTTCACTGCTCTGGCTGTCGTGTGACTTCATTTCTTTTCCCCTTCCTTATTAAGCTTTTCTTCTTTATAGCCTAACCTCCTGGCTTCCCCTATTCTGGCTGGGGTAGAGTGTTACCTCCTATCTGTGAGTTTCCCGTCCTTTTCTTTGAACTCTGCTTGACATTGATTTAATCATCTGCCTCAAAAGTGCACTCACGGAACATTTAAAAAAAATCTTCCATGGAGTTGCTCATGTCTATGTCATAGATCTCCACTGCTTCCTTTCCCAACATGATCTTCCCTCCCCTGTCTCTGTGTGCTCCTTTTTCCTGGTCTCTACAGTGGTGTGAACATTTTGTCCAGTGCTTGCCATCTCCAATAACTTCCCTGTATCTCTTTGCTTCTAAGATGCTCTTGGTCTCAGCTGCAGCTAGCGATCTCTTACCTTCCTTCTCTACCACCTTCCTCTAATTGGATAAGTGGAGAAGAAGGGTGATGCACTATGAAGGGAGAGTCTCATTTAAAGAAAGTTATGTGATACCTCTACCAAGGGGGAGGGGGTTACAGTCCTTCACTGCTGTGAAACACCCTGTTTTACTCTTCTCCTGGGGTTTGTCTGCTCAATGTCCCTTTCCACCATCGGGTGGGGGGAGCTCAGTCTTGCTACTGACTCGTGGTGGCAACGAGGGCAAACAGACATTGGCTCCTGGCTGTGCCCGGGCTCAGTGGGGGGAGGATGGAGTGAGGCAAACAGCCCCGGACACCTCCCTGGGTCGTCCTCTGCGGGCGCACGTGGGGGGCACATGGCATGTCTAGCTGGCCTCTGCACGAGCCGGCTGGGTGTCCAAAAACTACATCCCCCACAAGCCTCTGCAGGGGCGGAATAAAGCTTCCAATTGGTCCGTCTGTGCCAGCCGCACTAGCCCCACCCCCTGGGGCTGACGGTTACGGCGGCCGGGAGGGAGGGTCCCTTGTGTCGCGGTCGCGTGTGAACGACCGAGCCCTGGGTCCCGCCATGTAGCAGAGCCTCCGCCTCCGCACGGGTTCGGTTCCAGCGCCCGGCATGGGGGCCAGGCTGCCAGCCCCACGGGGGCGGGCCCGGCCATGAGGGGCGCCCGGGTCCTGCCGCCGCCGCCCGCCGCGCTGCTCCGGGAGTGGGGGCTCCGCCTCGGTGAGTGCGGGCTGCCGAGCCGCCGCCCGTCACCCCGGCCCCCGGTCACCCCGGCCCGGGACCGCTCGGCCCCCTCGGCCCCCGGTCACCCCGGCCCCCCGCCCGGGACCGCCCGCCCCCCAGTCACCCCGGCCCCCCAGTCACCCCGGCCCCCTCGGCCCCCAGTCACCCCGGCCCCCCCAGTCACCCCGGCCCCCGCCCGGGACCGCCCGCCCCCCGATCACCCCGGCCCCCCCACCCGTCCCCAACCCCCCAGTGCCCCCCTCAGTCCCCATTCTCTGGGTCACCCCCAAATTCCCCTCGTGTCCCGGCCCCAGGCTCAGCCCGTTCTCCCCTGGGGCTCCCCATCACCCGTCCTGAATCACCCCATGCGCTCTGCTCCTTTCCCTCCACGTGCCCCGGGCCCCTTTTCTCGCCAGCAAACCCCCCAGTCTCCTCTCCCTCCCAGCCCCATCTCAGCTGCTGTCCCCCCAGGGGCACCTTGCCCCTCTTGCTGCTCCGCACCCCACTGGATGCCTCTCCTGCTCTCTCCAGGCTTGCCTCCTTGGCTGGGAGAGGGGCAGTGGGCGGTGGCAGGAGCCAGACATAACAGGATGTTTTTATGGCTGGCATGGGATGGGTGGAAAAATAAACACATTTCGAGTATATTAAAACACCCCCCAAAACAAACAAACAAAAAACCCCCTAGCAGAGGGGTGCTGGTGGCACTACATAAGTTTGTGGAGGGGGGTGTCTTGGGGCTTGAGCTGAATCCTCTCGGAAGACAGTAAGTCGCTTCTTTAGTGTCTGTCCCAGTGAAAAGAAAGCTAAGGAGCTATATCGTAGTAACCCAATGAATGCACAGTGTAAATGTCCCAACACCCTATGGTTCATTTTCGCACGCTTCTGGCAAGGTGATAAACTGATTTTTAAATGGCAAACAAGGTTCTTTGTGGATGGGTGTTTGCATTATTTGTACGAGAAGCTTGGGGTTTGATTGTGTGTGTGTTGGGGGAGGGGGTTTCTGTGTGTTTGCCAGGAAGTTGGAAAATGAAAGCACTCTGTTAAAAGCTTTGAAATGGTGTAGAACTTTGATCTGTGACACACTATCACAGTTGTTTCATACTTAGTGCAAGGTCTCCCTTAATCTGGGGCAAAGTTTCCTTTTTCTCTTTTTTTTGCCTTGAAATGCTTTTAAGTTTTTTACAGAATACGGGTATTGAAAATGAGAAGATGCCTAATTGACACACACCTTGTATGAAAGCATAGTCTCAGATTTACAGCTATACAGCAATCTGCCCTCGGCCTTTTTATCAGGCCACTTTTAACAGATCACTCCACTCCAAACTAGTACTTCTTCCTCTCAGATGAAGTATTTTAACTAAAAGACTTGCTCTCTCTCTCTCTCTCTCTCTCTCTCTCTCTCTCTCTCTCTCTCTCTCTCTTTTTACACTCTTGCCATTTGGTATTTACTAGTTATTTGGCTCAATATGATGATGTGAGTGAGAGCAGGGGCCTGGTCTCTTTTCTGATCTTTGCCATGACCTGTGTGTGATCATAGGCAAGTTTTTGAACTTTTCTGCGCCTCGGTTTCTTAATCTGTATAATGAGGTGCTACCATATTAATACACTACTTTGAGGTCCTTGGATGAAAGCATTATGTAAGTGCAGGCTGATGTTATGTTTGATTAATGTGTGTACTGTTGGGTATGTGTATGCGTGCTTCATCCACAGTATGCATTTTTGGCTTCCATTGAGCTAATTCCTGAATTTTATTTTTGATCCCATCCCCTTCCAGTGTGGGCGCAAGATCTTGGTGTTAACTAACAGCTTCTGAAATGTAAAGGGTCAAATCATAAGCGCTGACTCATTCAGCATGTGCTGCTTTCAGTGATTACAATTGACTTGTTTTTAACATCCTAATGTATTCAAAATAAACATGATCCAAACTGCACTCCCTGACTGAACTGTATGGGTTGGTGATTTTTGCCGGCCTGTTTATTTTTAGGGTCTTAGCTCCTGTTTATGGAGAATAGTTGTCCTGTCGTCTTAGCAACCAGGCTGAATGTACTGCAAACGTTATTAAAGGAAACCTTTTCCATCCTAAATGAGACTTTCTTTTCATAATAGAGTTAGGGTCAACCTGAAAACATTTAACCTTTTGTTCATGGATTATTCGACAGCATGCTATAGAGAATTGCTCCTTCAGTCAGAGACAAAGATGCTTTTACTTTCAGTAGATGTTGCGCATATCCCAGTTAATTTCACATGTAGCTGATAAACACTTTTCCCTCATTGTGGCTGTGGACCAGGAGGTATAGTTTACGGAGAGAAGAGTGTCCTTAGAAATAGGGGATTTAGGTATAATGCATCCTGGAAGCAAACCTGTAGTTGTCCTCTTTCCCACAAAAGGAACGTTAAAGACCAGAAGAAGGCGTTTAGTCCATAATGTTTCCTATTTCAGTCTGAATAACTCTCCCGTTATATCTAGCATCTCCTTGTGAGATGAAGGTGATGATTGAAATTCAAGCTTTAAGTCATGAAACACACCATGAAAGCTAAGACCACTGGCTACACAACTCATCTCACTGGAGAGATAAGACATTTCTAGCCAATAAAGTTGGGTGTATCAGAATGATTGCAACAACTGAAGGAAATGCCTGGAAAATTATTCTTGATCACAGGAGTCCTCCCTGTTGGCCACCTCCAAACAGGGACTGAAATGTTTTAAATCCTAGTTTAGGCGCGACATAACAAGTTACCAAAATTGTTAACGATGGCTCATCTTCCTGCAGTGCGTGTTGGAATCAAAAAAAGACTGTCCTATGAAAGGGTGTAAGGCCCAGAAGACAAGGAAATATTGATTTAGTTGATGGAAAATGTACTGATTCCTGGGGGATGTATATTTCACGCTTAGTGCTAAAACCCTTTGGTGTAAAATGGCTACTTAATTTTGAGATGTGGACTTGGAGGCTCGTGTATCGTGTGAATTTGAATAGACATAAATGTCATGATAAAACATGAAAGGTAGAAATTATAGACAAGATCTTATCACGAGATACCTTCCAGTCTTACCCTCAAAGGTACTTCCTGCCTTGCTGGCCATAGTTTCTCTTGCAGGACTGCTGTGTTTTTTTTGTCTGGCTTGAAAGAGTGGCCAGTTGAAGACGGAGGGATTTGGAATTCTTTATTTTTGTTCTTTATTTTAAAGTTTGGCTTCTCGATTTCAGCATTCATTTAGTGAAGACATGACATGAAGGATACACTCTTGGAGCTGACAAGGTGTTCTGTTTCATATAGGTTTTTGGTTGGGAGTGTGGAAATCTAATTTATTTTAATATCTTCAGTGAATTGCTTACCTTAATTTTTATTGTAGACAGGCTTTTACTGGCAAATGCCTGTTTGAACTGGAGACCTTAATGACTTTTAAGGCAGTATGTAATGCTGAGCTGTGGCTTTCCATCGAACTACTAGCTGATGAGGGCAGAATTAGTCCAGATGTTGCTTTGATACATTTTGCATTTTGGTAAAGTTTGTCTTTTATCTGTTCTTTGGTTGTAAACTTCTTGAGCAAGGGGACTGCCTTTTCGTTCCTGTCTCTGTACAGCGCCTGGCGTAATGGGCTCCTGCTCTGTAACTAGGCCTTCTAGACATGACATTATAGAAATAATACATTGTAATAAAGAGAGAAGGAGTTGGGAGAGCCCCGGATACTGCAATGATGAGGGGTCAGAGATGCGAGTAGCTAGTGGCCTTAAGGACTAGCATATAACAGGCACCAGAGTCCTTACTTTGTTCTTTATAAAAGAAATCTGACGAAGTGGGTTGGAGCCCACAAGACTTTATGCCCGAAGAAATGTGTTAGTCTTTAAGGAGCCACAGGACTCTCGTTGTTTTTGCTGTACACAGACTAACACGGCTACCCCTCTAGAAATTATAAAATGAATACATTTTTAGGTGAGAGAAAACATTAAGAGCAGTAATGCAGGAGAGTCCATTTCCCAGAGGCTTAGAAGTATTTATATGAACAGATTAGCAATAACTGGATATTACTTTTTAAGAAGTGCGCTAATCAAACGTCTGCCTCATTAACCTAGTTACATGTGACATCTGCTTCCCTTTCCAATGTATAGAAGCTGCAGGTGTTGTGAGGAATATAACATCTCACTCGCATAAACTCTGTAGCGTATCTCCTTTATCCTCGCTCATTTCTTTAGTGCCTTCTCTTCTGTTTTTTCACTGCCTGTTTTCACTCTTCCCTCCTCCCCCACCCCTCCTATTGTCTCCCTATCTTTTTCTTCCAGTGTGAAAATTAACTTTCCTTCTAGGTCCAGGGCCAGAGAAGTGCTGCTTTCCTCTCAGTACTCCTCCATTTGCTTTCTCTCCGACTTAGTCATTCTGGGAGAGGGAGAGAAAGTGCTCCTTTGGGCAGGTACACTTCAAAAATAGATGAACCGTATTAAGACCTGCCCAAAAAATGTACCTGGCCTGAGGCATCTAATTTAGGTAGGAATCTTGAGCCCTGTGTAAGCTGTCAGCCATAAGCCAGTTATAGGACTGACTAAAATGGGAAGCTTTGCCATGTAGATTGCCTGCTGTCTTTAAACAGGGGCTGGCTCTCATGTGGGTATGTGCTGGGCAGCAGTGAGATTGTTACCAAGGCCTTTTATTTCACTGGCAGCCTCAGTGAATCTGAAACTTCTTACCAATGCACATTACATATATCTTGGAGTATCCTGGCACAGTTTCACCTTGATCAAGAACCACTCAGAGTACAGCGCCTACATATGAAGGATAAAACAAACAAGAAGTCCTGTGGCACGTTTAAAGACTAACACATTTATTTATTGCATGAGCTTTTGTGGGAGAAAAATCCCACTTCGTCAGACGCATGAAAGCTCTGCTATGCTGGAATAAGACTGTCTACAGTGTAAATGTATTGCCTTGAATTCACACCTGTCAATAGAAGAACGGAGAGTTATTTTTACCACATCCCTGAGCATTGTATTAATTAAACTGACCTAGCCCCAATGTAGATAGTGCTCAGAGGAATTCTTGCTATGGTGTTTCTACGAAGACATCACCTTAGAAATGGTCCCTGCGGAAGTATTACCTTGTATCCTGGGAAGTATCTGTCGGATAGCTGTCGCATCATGTAGTGACTGTATATTTACCTGCACAATCATGACTGAGGTGCCAGTGATGTGTTCAGAGCTGGACTACACATGACTGGCAGACAGGTCCTTTCCCTAAGAGTTCGCACTATAAACAGTGGTTCTCAGCCACAGTGTTGGGAAACATGACAGCGTCACCACACAGTGGTGAGTGTGTCGCGGAGAGCTGGGGAAATGGCTGGATTTGGCCTGGGGAAGAGGGGTGCTGGTGTGTCCTGTACGGCAGTGGTTTTCAAACTTAGGCTCAGGACCCAGAGTACATTGCTCAAGCATGTAATATTGGGTCGCGGGCATAACTGAGTTTTTTCAACTGGGTCCCGAGGAAAAAAGTTGGAAAAGCACTGCTGTAGGGTCTCAATAGGCTACCAAGTGTGTCACGACCTGCTCTAAAAGACATATAGATAGGACGAGATGCAGTGGGGGACCTGGAGCTGTTAATTGGATGCTTTATGGTCTTCCCCATTTTCTCACCAGCTCAGCGGTTTAGGGAAGAGCTAGTTTGTGGGATTGAGTGAGGAGAGAATGGGGACTTAGAGACTCTCCCATGCATAGGGGGTAACAGAGCGCCGAATGGCCGAGGAAAAGGGAACTGTCCTGTGGTGTTTGTCTCTGTAGTGCCCGTTAATTGCAGTTGCTTTGGAGCGACTTGAGCGGCCATCTCTTTTTCTTTCAAAGAAAGATCTGGGGGTTGTGGAAGGGGACAAGCCTGCTGCACCTGCACTGTTTTTCACAAGGCAACATAAGTGAGAAATGGGGGAGCACAGAGCAGTTTAGAAATCCTGTGTCGCAGGTGACTCAGTGCGACTTTCCCAAAGTGACCTGATTTAGTTAAATGAGGCTAAATATAGATCTTGTGAAAAAGCCTGAGAGGTGGGAGCGGAGGGCTCAGCCAGCTTCTAGGCTGTCACTCCACAGGGAAGTCTTTCAGGGCTGGTGACTGCTCATTTTGACTCCTGCTGCGAACAATGTCTTTGCGCCTCCCCTGTTTTGTAGGAAACAGTGCAGTTCCTAACACCTGGCCTGTCTGATCTGTACCCTTCTGCATTTCAGCTCACTGCTATGGACAGTACGATCACTTTATGGCAGTTCCTCCTCCAGCTCCTCCGAGAGCCTCAGAACAAGCATATCATCTGTTGGACCTCCAACGATGGGGAGTTCAAGCTGCTGCAGGCAGAGGAGGTGGCCCGGCTTTGGGGAATCCGCAAGAACAAGCTTAGCATGAACTACGATAAACTCAGTCGTGCTCTCAGATACTACTACGTGAAGGTAACAAAACCCATTAGTCCACCTCAGATCTTATCCTTCTTACACCCAGCTTCTGCCTAATGAGCTTTGTTTCCTTTTTCATTCTCCTCAAGGAGATAGATGTCAGTTGTGTCTTCGGCTTAGGTGAGGTGCGACAAAATGTCTCCATCTCAAAATTACTGTTTCAGCAGTTCAGAGATCTTCCTGCAAATGACTGCCTCTTTGACTTATTTGTATCACACACGGCCTTATTAATGGTCCAAAACTACACGTGTACTTTGAAAGGGTTTAAAGTCTTGAATGCCCCAAATCTTGTTAACAACGAGGAGAATTTTGTGTCTCTGTATCTACTGCAGATCTTGCCTACAGCTGTTACAGCAAAAACGGTTAGTGGAAAAGGAGTAGCCCAAAATCTTCTATTTCTTCTTCTTATGCTCAAAGTATAACACTGTACCTCTGTGGTGGAGAATGAGTTGATGAAGCTCAGAGAAGCTTCGCTTGTTTATCTAATGATTTTACCTTTTGTTACCTTCTGAAAGTCACAGACACCGTGGCCCCAGCCATGCACTGAGAAAAGGATCGAAGGGTCTGAATTAGAATCAGAAACAGGAGAGGTGACCTTAACTTCAGTAACTTCTCAATAAGTGGTTTATCCTGCACCTGTTCTTGTGTGGGTGTTCAAGCTTAGAAAATAACATACGGTTTCTGAGCTAACAGTTGATCACTTGCTCTGAGCTGATCGTGCAGTCCTGGTATCAATCTTCACTAGTCTGTTAAAATCGTCAGTAGTAGTAGATAACTGTAAAGAATCCATTGAGACCAAAAATGTTTCTGTGTTCTCCTCAAGATCTACAACAATCCGTAGTGTCAAATGCTGCTCAGAGTGTGGTTTGTATGGCTGCTGCTTTGCATACGGTTCTGCTGAATACATCACCTTGCCTATTTCTGGTGCTTTTATTATAACAGCTTATTAAAATAAGTAAGGTCAGAGCTGAATACTCAGGCCCTTGCAAACGTTTCTGCCTGTGCATAGTTCTACTGACGTCAGTTAGCACAGGTATTTGCAGGATTGGAACCCAAGGCCAAGTCGATACTGCCATTGGCAAATTCAGTCCCATCTTTCCGGATCGATTGAGCGGTCTGTGAGAGCCACTCAATTAATCCAGAGTTCAACTCAGTAACTCCATCCCTGTAAGAAGACTAGTGAAGGGACGGCATTTCCCTGGGACTCAGCGCACTGGAGCCTCAGAGGTAAGTGGGAGTTAGAAAGTCAAAGGGAGATATGCAGGTTATTTTACGTAGCTTGCATATCTCCCTTTGACTACCTCCGAAAACAGCAGCAGAGGTAGATCAGGCCTGAGCCTGGCTCATTGCTTTCGGCCTTGATGCTGCTGACGGGGGATGTTATCTGCATCCCTTTGTTGCTACTTGGGCCCTTTCTTTTATTGTCAGACTGGAAAAAATTGCCAGGTAGTTTCAGGACATTGCTAATAATGCATTTCGGGTGAGGTTATGCTTGTGTTTTGGTTGGGATGTTATGGAAATAGTAGGATTTTGGGGGGACGGGTTAAGTCACTGGAATCCCTCGTGCTCAAAAAAGTAAAAATATTTTCCTAAAGAAGTCATAATGTCCCCTACCCTTTAGTCAGTTTCGGGGAGTGTCTGTAGCGAGAAGATCAGTAGGGGGAATGATGGAAAATGATTTTCTCTCTCCGCAGAATATCATCAAAAAAGTGAGTGGGCAGAAGTTTGTGTACAAGTTTGTTTCTTATCCAGAGGTTTTGAATATTGCTCCCCTGATGGTGGGCACGATTGAGGGAGACCCAGCGACGGCTGGCCCTGCCGACCTCAGCAGTGCTCCAAAGGAAAACCTGGAAACCTGTGTGAAAGAGAAGCCTCAGCCCTGTTCCAAATCATCCAGCCGCAACGACTATATCCATTCGGGCCTGTACTCTTCTTTTACTCTGAACTCCTTGAATTCCTCCAATGTGAAGCTCTTCAAGTCAGTCAACATTGAGACTCCAGCTGAGAAACTGGCAGAGAAAAAACCCTCTCAGGATCTGACACCCTCTGTCATAAAGTTTGTGACCATGCCCCCCAAAAGGCCTGCAGTTACACCCCTTCCATCAGCTACTTCAATTGTCTCCACTCTTCCTGTGGGGTCAGAAGAAGCTCTCCAAACCTTGGAGACTCTAGTTCAGTCCAAACTAACTCCCACTGAAACTCCTGTTGAAACTCCAGCCTCTCTGCCAAACGTAACCACCACCTTCATCCTGACACCACCTATATCTTCTATTTCTCCTACACTGGAGGTTCCTTCCACACCCCCTTCGCCACCCTTGAGTTCTAACCCTGACCTGGACATTGACACGGACATAGAGTCGGTGACTTCCCAGCAGCTGGAGCAGACTCAGGACCCCCAGCGCCTATCGCCAGAGCCCCGAGAACATGATGCATCTGAGTTAGAAAGGGATCTTGCCAATCACCTCTCGAGATCTAAAAAACCGAAAGGGCTGGAACTCGCTCCCACTCTTGTCATTACAGGCAGTGATCCAAGCCCACTGGGGATACTAAGCCCTTCTCTCCCCACTGCTTCTCTTACGCCAGCGTTTTTTTCGCAGGTAACCTTCTTTCCGTCCCTTGTTTCTGTTAAATAGCGTCTGTTGTCCTTGACAACAGTAAAAGAGGGCAGACTGAGCAGTCAATAGCTGCGGTTGTGTTTGGACTCCTGAAATGAGGTGTCACTGCCTCTTAAAACAAAAATCTCTTCTGAAACAGAAATGATCAGTGTTCTGGGCATCCTGTATGAAAAGTGCTCAGCAGTTCGTTGTGAACATCTGTACGGTATTGGTGTACAGGAGGGAAACCAAGTGAAGTACTCAGTTGCTTCTTGGGAACTCATTTGCATAGGAGGCATGATTAAAAATATTTCAAAGGTGACCCAGTATTCTCGCGTCAGGGCTGTGTCCTGCACTTGTCCTCCAGGCTGACTTGAAAACACCCGTGTTTTCGATAATTTAACAGAGAGATGTTGAAACCTCAGCCTAACTGTTCCTGTTCCTTCACTCTATCGAGTAAGAAGCTACTGGAAGCGTAATATGGGTGTTACTCCATTATGGAAAACAAAGCTTTTACGTTTCTGGGAAAGACGTGCAAAATGTCCAAGAGATCTGAACCCGGTTGTTACGTTGATCTGTTTGGTTTGAATCTCTTTCCCAGAGTACGCTGCTTCCTTAAATGCACCGTATTGAAAGCAAAAACTGAAGACGTGGGGGCGAGAATCATTGCACTGTTTCTTAGCCGTGCTGTGGCTGGACTTGCCAAAATAGTTGTTGGGTGCACACAAGCAATCTATTGAGAGTGCTCCACTGTCATCTGGGGCATTGGGATGGTCAAAGTCCCTTTTAGTTTTCTCTCTTTGCTGGCCTCGCAAAGGTCAGCCCCAGGCTTTGAGGACTTCGGCCCAAGGGTACAAGTGCTAAGAAGTACTAAGTATTTCTAGCAGTAATAACATAATATAGATGACTGTGTTTTTTGTGTCCTTCACAGACTCCCATCTTGCTGACCCCAAGCCCCTTGCTCTCGAGCATTCACTTCTGGAGCACGCTCAGTCCAGTAGCTCCGCTCAGTCCGGCAAGATTGCAAGGTGCTAACACCCTTTTTCAGGTAAGATCCCACAGGAGCAGCAATGCCTGTTCAGTTGAGCTCCACTTACGACTGCCTTCTCAGCAGACTCTTGTGGGAATGCAGGGGGTAGAGTTAGTCTGAAGTTATACCTGTGAGATTATGCCCAAAATATTTACAATTTAAACAACTGCAGAAGTTCTGCCGGCGGTTCCTGGAGCTGTTTGAGAGATTCCAGGAAATGCGGGTTATTTTTGCTGAACCTACCAATACAGCCAAAACTAGCCAATAACTAGCGAATTGTAGATTCATTAGTTGAGACTTCACCAGAAGTGGGCACTGGTTACTCCGTAGCCTGAATTGTATGTTACGGTGTAAGTAACAATGATAGAACACTGTGTGGTTTATTACATCTTTCTCTCTCGAGCTATAACTAATACAGTCTGCACAGAGTGTCCCTGTCGTACAGCCTGTGTGCTTTGTGACAGTATGGACCACTGTTTTCCTGCATGGTCCTTGGATTCTGCCCCACTCCGTTGCGATGGATGTGGAATTCTATATCAGCTTCCTATTTGTTTAATGTAGATTATTCTAATGAACTAAATATGAAAACCCTTTGTACGGTTGGCACTTGTTGCTATCAAATCCCCCCCACGTCACTGTTTAACACTGGGATAAGCACGTGGGCTGCTTGATTCTGCAAAAATGAACAGTGAACTTTGACTGGCCATCTGTGTTTTGGAGTTAACATCTCCATGGAGCGGAAGGGAGCGGCTTACGTGTACCGATGTTGTCTGAGTGTGGGTTTTTAATTAGCGTTTCTGCAGAACAGTTGGACGCCCTCCAGTCTAAATACCTGCCGATTAATTTTGGGGTACAGTCTGCTGTGCAGGCACTTCTACTGAAGAGTCATAGAACTGAGTTATTTTATTAATGGGGATAAATTCTCTGCTCAGTACAGACCTAAGCTGGCCACCACTAAGTTCAGGGTTGAAATTAGATGAAAGTTTCTAATCACCAGAGGAGTGAAGTTCTGGACCTAGCCTTCCAAGGGGAGAAGTGTGGGCAAAAATCCTACCTGGCTTGCAGGCTGAGGTTGATAAGTTTATGGAGGGGATGGTATGATGAGACTGCCTACAGTGGCCTCTAGCTGGTCTGCGAGTGCTAGTAGCAAGTCTGTCCAGCAGCTAAAGATGAGACGCTAGGTGGGGCGGGCTTGGAATTACAACAGAGAATTCTTTCTGAGGTGTCTGGCTGCTGGGTTTGCCCACGTGCTCAGAGTCTAGTTGATAGCCATTTTGGGGGTCGGGAAGGAATTTTCCCATTGGTCAGATTAGCAAAGACCCTGCAGGTTTTTCACCTTCCTCTGCAGCATGGGGCACGGGACACTTTAAACCAGTGTAAAGGGTGGAATTCTCAGTAACCCAAGTCTTTAAACCATGATTTGAAGACTTCAGTAACTACCTCCGAGGTTAGGGGTCTAGTAAAGGAGTGGATCACTGAGAATTTATGGCCTGCTTTGTGCAGACTAGAGGATCAGAATGGTCCCTTCTGGCATTAAAGTCTACGAGTCTAGCTTACAAACTTAGTCACTGCTAATAACGCTTGGGTTCAGGGAGACTGGGAGGTGCTGACAATTAAAGTTTCCATTGGGACTTTTCCAAAATCTTTTGGGCTCTTTGCAGAGTTTTTTTGGGGGAGAGCCTGAGAAGAAAGACACTAAAATAAAAACACCACCCTAACTTTCTGTTTTGTTTCTTAGTTTCCATCGGTACTGAACAGCCATGGGCCGTTTACGCTGTCTGGACTGGATGGACCATCCACCCCTGGGCCGTTTTCCCCAGATCTGCAGAAGACATAGCACATGAACTCGTGGCAGGGATAAATTGACGAACAATGGAAAGAGATGACATTAAATGTGATCCATTTTTTAATGAGCAATTTATAATTCCACTCAGATTATGAACGGTCATAATTTTTGCCATTCCCAGTTAAAATGCCTTTTTGCAGAATTCCTTTTTTAAGACTAAATTGGGAATGCCTATGAAAACGCCTTATCTGGAGTCCAGGCTCCAGAATCTTTTCTCTGCTCCCCCGGTTGAGAAGTCCTTTTTAAAGGATTCAGGGACTGAGTTTGCATTGATTGCAGCAAACAATATCAAAAAGTCTCTCCTCTCTGACTGGACATTTCCATTCTTCTGCTTCCTGTGCTGGGCATGAAGAAAATGAATCCTGATGGAAGCTGGCATTCCAAGAAATGCTTGGAAGAGGGGCTAATGATAACTTCTCCTGCAAGAACAAAACCGCAAATGTCTCATGCTATGAATACACCTAATCTTTGTGCAGGAGAAATTTTAAAGGCGTATGTATGGTGGTGTATGTGACAAGCAGACCATTTTTTTGGATGGTGTTGCACATAGCTAATTCAACAGTAAGTTTCACTCTTTGAGAGTGGATTGGTCAACACCCAGAGGCCACTTGAAATATCGTGAGCAGGCAGGGCTGTCAGACAAATGGACTGTGGCATGAATTCTTTTGGGGTTCAAGAACTGTGTGAATGCTTTGGTATCTCTTGATGGCTGTATACATGCACCTCTGATGCCTGCGTAAATCCTGTAAACTGGCTGCTAGAAGATTAACAAACCATGCTAATATAGGACTCTCCCAGCCTCTATCCCTGGTGTTGGCTGTTTTGTGTGATACTGAGGGTCTGTGTATTTGGCAAATGTTATTTTGGGACTGGTCTGCAGTTCAAGGAGAAAAAAATCACCCCCCCCCCCCCCCCCGATACTCTCCCCGGAAATGAGGTACCTATAGTGAAGGAGCCCTCCTTTCAGCTCTTGTTGCCTCAAGCTCTGCTTGTAAACACATTGCTTTCTAAGTGGAGGAAGTATTGGAATTCATGAAAACTTGTGTTCGTGTGTGCAGCCACAGTCGGGGAGAATTGTGTAGTATCAACAGTAAGGTAAAATCGTGTACGTTCCAGCTAAAGACACCCATATCTTGGTGGAAGGTTAATATGAGTGCTCTCGAAAGCCATTTCGCACTGGTGAGTTGAAACCTGCAGCTAGAACAAGAACCTCAAGCAGGTTTTTGTGGGAGAGCTGAGACATTTGGGTAGAAAGTGGAGTGTCACCCTGGCTAGCTGTTTCAGAAGAGAGACTGAAGACTGGATGAGCACAGAATAGTGGTACCTTCAGGACACTGAATCATGCTAATGAGGGAAGCTGGCAGTTTCCCCCCCCCCCCCCCCCGTCACTGTACCTGGCCTTACGACAGGGTTTGTGACCGCATTCTCCAGAGCTTTCGACATGATGGTTTTTTGCAAGTTCTAAATTCACTTGAACCTTATGTGTTTGAGACCACCCAAAACTTAATGCAGGAAGGTGAAAGTAACTTGCTGTATTCCAACACTGAAATATGTAAACTGTACGTCATGTGTCTTTAATAATTTCACCTTGAGAGATGGATGTTGGAGTTACATTTTGAACTGTTTGACCCAAAAATCTCCTCTCCCAAGTGCAGTCAGGGGAAAAGAATACCTAGTATTTGATGGGAACAGAAGGAAGTCAACAGTCTCGTTGCCAGATCAGGTCCGAGGCATTTACTGTTTCCCTTTGTGACCATGGTTAGAAGGTCCCATACCTGTGGCTCTGAAAATGACAATGTGCAATACTGATGAGTTTTTAAGGTAGTAATGCAGAAAGAAAGCTGCAGATAGTTATTAACAGGCATTTGGGGATCTTGGTTGGCAAGACGTCTTATTGCCTACTTAAAAATATATAGCGATATATAATTCGCAGCACTTTGTGGTGGTCGTATTAGCCTGATTAGCTTTATGCCCACTTAGGGAGTAGACTGGAGGGTAGTGTTGTAGAACAAGGATTTATATTTTTAAAAAAATCTCATAAGCACTAAAGAATTGCAATTTGATTGCTTCCCTCTC
This sequence comes from Pelusios castaneus, assembly GCA_007922175.1. NCBI lineage: Eukaryota > Metazoa > Chordata > Testudines > Pelomedusidae > Pelusios > Pelusios castaneus. The sequence continues at coordinate 1,172,307 of ML685892.1, forward strand.
CCTCTCGCCCATGGAGAAAAGCCAGATTCTTTTTGTGTAAAGATTGCACCTTTTTGTGTGTGGTGGTGGTTTTTGTATTTGTGTGGCATATATCTTTGAGTACGTGTATGCAAGAGAGCCAAATGCAAATGCAGCTTGCCACAGGCTTGATCTGGTTTCATTTCCTATCCTAGCAGCTTCAAAGGGATGCATTGCCATAACTGGCTGACGAGTTACGTGCCCCCTCTGATGATTCACTTTCACCTTCTCGTGGGTGGGGAGTTACGCTCTCGTTACAGGGGAATACCTTCTTTGGAGGTCGTTAACAAGAGACGCTTGCGTGCATATGTCAGCGTCATTCTAGCTGGACTTCCATCAAGGATTATTATTGTTGTCCTTTAAGGGTTGTGGAGTTAAAAATCCTATTTTGGGTTAAATACTGTTTGAAAGTCTGTTTTTGGAAAGCCGTGATGATAGGGAAGCAGGTGGAGGTGGATCAGAAGAGGCTTGGTATGACATTAGGTCACATAGCTTTTTCTCTTTCCTCTTTATAACTTTTCAGGTCATTTTAGAAAAGTGTAATTGTCTTGTGTATATGCTGCCTTGTTAGGGAAATGCTGTAGCTGCGTATTTCTCAACGAGTTACGGGTTGCCAGCGTTTCTAATTGGCACATTTCTGACGGCACTTATTTCCACGTGCCATCTTCAGGCTGTGTTTTGCAGAAGCTTAGGGAATAATGAAAGATGGAGTCCCTGACTTTAGCAGCTCTCGATTGTATCCCAAACACCCCAGGCTTCAAGAGCTCTGCATGGCTCTGTGGCATAGGCATAGGGTATGGCTTCCGAGTGGCCTTGGCATTCAGCGACTTTGCTTGGGGAAAGTTCTCTCTCTGCTATGGCTTCACAGCCTCAAAATTACCTCGCAAAGAGATTCTTTTTGTCTTGAGTTTAACCGCAGTGAAGGCCATTTGTATCCAATTCTATGGTATGTATATCCTCCTTTGAAAGTTAATGTGTTGCATAAACTATTACTTAACATGGGGAGAATCTCTCATTCGAGCACTTCTGTGACAAATCAAAATTATATACAGTGATCTGTGTAATTCCACCCTCCAAGTGAACACAATGTCTACTTACGACCTATTTATGTAAAGACTTTCCAGGGCTACAAAGTCTGCAGTTCTGAATGTTGAGTATTTGCAGTGATCTCGTAACCGTGTGGGTCCCAGGATACGAGAGGGACAAAGTGGGTGAGGTAATGTCTTTACTGGACCAACTTCTGTTGGTAAAAGACAGGTTTTTGAGCTCTACAGAGCTGATCTTCAGGTCTTATCGTATTTCTGTATCATCATATATCTACTTTTAGTTACTTTTGGCTACTGTTTTATAGTGTTTTTATATGTAATCCTATTTTCTATACAGGTTCACAGATTTTTCAACTGTTGCTTATTTGTTTACAAGACACATCTCAGTGTCATATCAAGAAGTTATCTTGATATGTGTCACACAAAATCTACTAATTCAGTAGTTAGGGGAAATCATCAAGGTTGATGGACGTTCAAATCTGATGTTTGGGTTTGTGGGTATCTGCAAGGACTTTGCTTGGTGTCTTTCCTTAGTTCTTCTGAGTGAGAAATGCACAAAATTTCTGGTCCTTGAGACCTAGAGTTGTATGTGTCTTAAGAATGGAGCACAGGCGGGCATGGTATGTCCATTATTGAAAAGAAAACCCAGAACTGAGGAGCAAAGGTGGAATGCCATCATTGTTGCAGTCCTGGGCTTCAGGAAGCTGATTTAGAATACTTTAAAGATAAAAGAGGCACAGGGGAGACCGGCGTAAATGGGACGTGTCTTGGGGAACTGATTTTAGCGTAATGATAGTGGATAGCAATGGCTGCTGCCTGTTCTGGACAGTGTTAGAAAACCTTTCACTTAACGTGGAGCATTTGGCTAGTGCCTGTGGCTTGTGTGGTGCTTAGTAGGTAACATGCTAAATTTTGCTCCTTTCAGTGCAGGGATTGCCAAATGAAGGTTTCAAGGTGGAATGCGGTTACGGTTGCTTTTATTCTTCTAGTATTTTATGCAGTTACTGAAGACTTTTTTTTTGCAGGCCTCTTCCATTAGTTGACACTGTTTGTTCATGGTAGTGAGTTGCCTATTGAGAGAATTCCACTAGGTAATAAAATGGCTAGGCCTTGACCAGTCACTCTTGTTAGGGCCTCTTTTACGGGGTGCTGGGTCAGGACAGAGAAATATCTTTCAAGGTGACACCTTGTTTGTGCACTCATCTTCCCCCCCATAAGCTGCCATCATTAACAAGAACGTAATGCTTTCGGGACCACGCAGCAATTGTAATTGCAGGAAAGAAAGCCGCCTTGTGCTTCAACAGATTTGCTGTTTAAGTTTGTTGGCCATGTCTCTGGTGGTTCCTGAGGCAGAAAGAGCAGAATTTTATCTTCAGATGACGGATGGAGCTTGAAGTTAGAAACACCGTGGTTTTAGCTTGTGAAATTAACATATTGTTACTGGAGAACAGGTCAGTGCAGGACACGGATCCTTTCTGGAGAGCACAGCAACCATGCTTTTAAAAAAGTGACCTAAGGTAAGAAAACCAAGCAAAACCTGGCATTCATTTGTGAACATGCACACCGTTGTATGTCTCCTCCTTCCACGATGTCAACTTTCACTTCACTGGGTCTACCAAAGCCAATACAATACTTAGATGTAATATGAAACTTAATTTTTCCCCTTCTAACCAAAAGAACGCTGTAGAACACATTAAACAGATTTTGAAGTTATTCCAGTCGCCTGGGTAAATACACACTTTTTTGACAGTTGAAGATTTGTTTTTATGCATGTTATTTAATTGACTGGAACAGCTCTAATCTCATGAATATGCCTATTTTTTAAATATATATATATATACACACACACACACACACACACACACACACACACACACACTTTTTGAAGGACATTTTCACATTTAGACTAGCTTCCAGACTTGTATCATATAGATAATGCTTAAGATGTAGATTAAAAATAAGTGCTCCTTTCTGGAGTTGCCACTTTTTAATGTCTTGCACATTTTAATTCTTTTTAAAATAGAAATAAGGACTGAAATCCATTGTGCCATATTATGGGCTAATTGCTTGCCAAATTTTATTCTTTTAAGTCTGTCTTTGAGGAGACATAACATAAATCTCCCCCAAGTATCATCAGTTGGTCATCAATTAGTTTTATGCTCATAGAACTTAAATTGGAGACAGGTTTTATTTTTAAAACTTGGAAATAAATAGGTAGCTCTCAGCTGAGACCTTGCATTAGAAGGGTCCTCTCAAAGCCAATTTTAAAACAGCAGAACGCTGACCCTCCTGAAAACACAGTTCTTTTAACAGAGACACTGACGTGACTTTAAGGGGCATGGCGTTGACGGAGGAAGAAATGTGGGCGGGAGTTTTGTCCCCCAATCCAGTCCTTGAGCAATACTTAAAGGAGGACTACCTAATAACTGGAAGCTATTGTCGTAAGCAGTTTCACCCAAGAAGACTCTCTGGATGGCCTGTGCACAGCTTAGCTTGTACTGTGTGTCTGCGCGTGTGAGAAAAGGGTTTAGAACACCCAGTTTTGATCCGTGGTGGGGTGGGGTTTTTTTATCTAGTATGTCTTAAATCTACAGGCTACTGCTTTATACAGTTGTGTTGACTTTGCTCGGCTATTGTTCAGTTGCACCAAGGTTTTTATGTGCTGTTTTAGATTCTCATGTGAATTCTTTGTAAACATAGTTGCGGTTATTCACTCTGGTTACAAAAAAGTCATATTCTAAAGCTCCCCTTTAGGTTTATTTTTACTGCAGTGTTAGCAGATGGCCTTCTACACGTCCCAGTGTTTGTGTTAGGCACGCTTGCATAGTTAACGCTTCTCTCTCCTCTACCTGTGTGTTTATAGCCGACATGTATAGTCTTAGTGATAGAGATGAACATACAAGAAAACACTTAACGTCTGTTGTGAGGACTGTCTCGAGCACTGGTTATCGCCATTGATCTATATTAAGAGAGAAGGAAATACTGACAGAAAACACCTGGCTTTGTTTTTTGGAGCAAGCTAAAGTTATTTTGATGGGAGACTTGAATTGTGGGTCAGGTCCACAGCTACTATATCTTGGAATAATTGACTGTGGTAAACCTGAGCTGATTTACATCAGCAGAGAATTTGGCCCCATAGCTTTTTATCTGAAAGGCCCAGAGCAGGGGGGGCGTGAGTTAATTTTAGGAGAATTTAAGCAACGTAGTCAATTATGGTAATCTGGCACAGTCATTTTTTAAAATGAAAATATCATGATAGATTGAATGGTTGTCAGTAACTTCAGATTTAAATTGGCTTGGTTTACAAGTTTAAAATAACCACCTGGAAACTCAAAGTGGGATCTGAAAGCTGAGCTGGGTTCTTTTCTTCTATATGTATCACCACCTGTGGATGACATCTGTATCCTTAAACACTGCCGTCAGTTCCATTGATCCTGCCCAGTTGTCTTCACTGATGACGACGTTATGGAGTAGAGACCCTGCAGTGTATTCGATTTTTTGTTTTGTTTTGTTTTTTAAACTCAGAAAAGAACCCATCTTTCTTCCATGTAATTCTGGCTGTGCAGAGCCCACAGTGGTCAAATCTAATCTTAATCCCTACAATCAGCAGCTTTGAATGCAGGGGGGCAGTAGATGCCGTTTTTCATTTACTCTTTCCAGAGTAGAATTGCACTTTAATTTAGTACAGAGTCAGCAGATAAAGCAAATTTCTGCTCTGGTGCAGAGTTGTGTACATCTGCTAACTTCCTATGTATTCTGCATATGATCTCTTAGTTTTAGATAAATACTATAATCTTAGACTGTCCTGGTGTTCTAATTACGCTAGGGTAAACTTAACTGGGAATAAAGATGCTTCTCGGTGTAACTCTGCTCTTTTGAAAATTGTACCTTCATAATATCCAGTATCTTAATGCCATTGTGCTGTTTAAAAAAAAAAGGCTGGTATGTAATGCAAGTGTATAAATAGCCAAAGTTCTGAGAAACTCTTCAGTGTTATTTACCCTCCTTGCACAAGAGATTGGGGGGACCTTCAAAATATTAAGTTGCTGTCAAATCTCATTTGATGGAATTTGGGACCCTGACTACAGATGATGTGTCCTTGAGTGTGTTTAACTTTAAGAAGAATTATTGGCGGCAAAGTAAAGTAATTAAATTCTAGGGTGCAGAGTCAATCCTTGAGGAATTGCTCTGCAATGACACTTTGCTTTAAAAGGTCGACGCAGACTATTTGTACACCAAAATATAATGAAGGTCTTCCCTGAGGAATCAGGTGACTTGTCTATTGTTTGTTTTGGTGCAAAAAGAAAAAAAAAATCCAGTGTACAGCAATTTTTAAAAAAAAAATGGGGTGGGGAATGGTTGAGGAAAAGTGTGTTGTGTAAGAATTGACAGAGGGATTTGCTTTGTATAAAAATGCAAGCTGGCTTTTAAAAAAAGCATTGTAGCAAACTGTTCAAGTCAATCATGTTAATAGATATGTGCAACCAGACATGGAAAACAATTGTATTTTTTTAAATAAATATTTTTAACAAAGTCTCTGATCTTCTCTCCTTTAGAGGAAACAAAGTCACATCTTTTGTGTGGGTGCAATTAACTCCCTGATTATGAGGGGTGCTCATTGCAGTCAGGTTATTCCTGGCTCCCATACACCTTTTATAGCAGAGGTAAAGATCCTGTCGCAGAGCTCAGCGCTATTCTCTTCCAGGTAAGATCTCCTCCTATGACAGATTAAGAATTCTCCTTTTTGGATATGGTAAAAGGGTGGATTTATAGTGCCAGGAAATGTGAAACATTGCATTCTGGCAATAGTACTTAGCCTGTCATCCTGCAAAGACCCAGTTTTGTTTTTTAAGGATAAAATACTACAATGTACCATACAGGTTATGTCTTATTTGGAGTAGGCTCCTTGGAAGATAAGATTAAAAATTCAATCAGTTGCTCTTTCATATTATGCCTGTATTGTGTTGGTGCGTAATCTAAATCAGCCCAATTGTACCTGCAGATTTCTCCTTCCTCCCTCACCTACTGCCCTGCAAAAAAAAAAAAAAAAAAAAAAAAAAAAAAAAAAAAGAACATCTGAGGACCTGTGTCTTAGGCGGGAGAGAACAAGCTCTGTTAAAGGAGGGTTTTCTCACTATAAGAGGGTGTTTGAAATGCACGTAAATAATGGGAAGTATTTGCAGAACAATTGCAAATACCTATCCTGCCTCATTGAACCATGTGCAGAGCAAGAGTGGCATCATGTGGTGGTACAAAGGAAGTGCAATGTGTTTCCAATGTCAAATGATAACACCTCCATTTTGTAGCCTCTTTTTTCTGGGCCAATGTGCGCTCAACCTTCTGTCTGTCTAATTAGTTATCCCAAACTACTCTCTCATAAGGAAACTTTTTACATATGGGGAAAATGGGAAGGCAGATTCTAATTCTGACAAGTACATGCAAACTTTTTTTATATTTAGGGAGGGTACTGCAGCTTGGAATTCCAATGTGAGTGGTGAATATGTAACTGAATAAATAAGATCTTAAATTGCTGGGCAAGTGCAGCCCAGCAGGATGCAGTACCAATAGTCTCCACCGGAGGGCACCCTATGGCAAGCGCAGCCCAGCAAAGTGCAGTACCTTTTTTTCTCCACCGGAGGGCACCCTGTTCTGGCAAGCGCAGCCCAACGGTGCAGTACCAATATTCTCCACCAGAGGGCACCGTTTATTGGCAAGTGCAACTCAGCAAAGTGCAGTACCACTTTTGTCCACCGGAGGGCACCCTTTTTGGCAACCACAGCGCAGCCCGGTGCAGTACTATTCTTCTCCACCAGAGGGCACCCTCTTATGGCAAGCCCAGCCCAGTGCAGCACCCTATGGCAAGCATGTTTGTCTCCATTGGAGCAGTCTATTGCAGTGGTTTTTAAATTGCACGTTAGGACCCAGTACTGGGTTGTGGGGTTCCCCCTGCCCCCTCCCCTGGAATGCATTGCTCAAAGATGTAGTTGGGTCACAAACATAAATGTTTTGGGGTTTTTTCCTACAGGGTCCTGAGGAAAAAAGTTTGAAAAGCAGGGCTGTAGATAACTATTCAAACTATTTCATCTCACCCTCAGCCATTGTGACCAGAAGGGAACTGGGTCAAATTGTCTCAGTCCAAGTGAGAATATAGCAATCACTTTTAATTAACATTGCTTTATATACACACATACATATGTACAGTCACACTACAGCCTACATCTCTTCACGCTTCCTTGAACTATAGCATCGTTGCACTTTGTAACCAATCCTTCTTGGGGTATGCAGTACCTCTGGCGCAGATCTCATGGGAGGCTCCATTTGGCAGTAGTATTGCACAAATTAAATGGGTGGAGGAGGGCTATGGATATGCCTGTGTAAGATTTCAGATAGACAGTAGACTACAAGCCTTCCCCAAATACAGCTAGTTGAACCAGGCACTTTTGTAGCTAAGCAATGACTTAAGCAAAACTAAATCCCACAACCCATTCTCTGCCTTTAAATACTTAGGCTGTTAGAGCTCACTGATTGCTTGCTCTGCTGCAGTTACCCTATCTGATCCTGAGTAGTACAAATGGACCCTGTTACCAGTGTGCACGTGGTGCTTTCCACTAATATGGTGATTTCTAGAGCCCTGGGTGGATACAAATATGTGGATCCACATCTGATCTGCATCTGCAAGAAATGGTCTGTGGATATCTACATTGTATCTGCAGATATAATGCAGATATCCATGGATTTGCAGGGCTCTGGTGATTTCCCCTGTGGGAACACATTTGAAGCATGAACAGTCCTACAGGCTTAGCTGCTGGAAAACTAATTCTGAACCACTTACAGTGCAGCCTTATGTGGAGGATTGTTCTGTATTAATTAAAAGCTAGAATTGGTGCTGTCGGTTGTGAGGCTTATGGTTACAGATGGGTCCTGTGCTCACAGGCCAATAGACGAACCGGGGGATGCCCAAAACAGGACCTAAGGAAGTTTGCTTACCAAAGTCTTTTCTCCACCCAGCTGCCATACATGCAGCTTTGCAGAATACAGGATCCTGCAGGTTGACATTCATCATAGTTGAGTAACAGACATGAACAACTTCTTCTTGCTGTGCTTAGCCTCCTGAGGTGACTTCAGGATGTTTTGTTGCTTCTAACTTATTCCACTCTTAAGTTTTAGATTGTAGAAAATTCAGGTAAGAGCCACATGATTGGTGTGAAATCTTACTAGTGACACAACAATTTATATTTATTGCAAATACATACAATCCCTTGTCCAGGGCGGGGCCTTCTTTTTAGCCCTGATAAAGTCCAGAGTCATCTGTCATTGCTGGCTTGTCAGGTGAAGAGGCAGCCATCTCTGCAAAATAAGATGAGATCACCTGTCAGCGTAATACGTGCAGAACCAATGAGCACTCATTCTAAGATGCTTTAAAAGAAAATGCATAAACTGAGACCCTGCTCTATTCGATATCAGCTGGCAGTAGTTCTTGGAGCTGTTGAGGCAGAGGTGGTTTCTTCTGCCTTGAAGAGACAGCAGTATTTATCCCTAGAGCCAATCAATGAAAAGTGAGGGCAAGTGGGGCACAATGTTTAGAGCAGGAGTCAAATCTTTTCTCCTGGCTTATCTTGGGAAGTCACAGCTTTGCAGAGCCCCTTCTCACTGGCTTTCAAAATGGATTGATTTCATAGGGGAATTGTGAGGCTTAAGTCCTTTCTGGGGGGCAGTGATCTAGGTGCAAAGGGTGCTGTAAAAGTTGTAGCTAAGTAGGTGTGTTAGAGGCAACATATGAGATGTCCTTTGTCTCACCTGGATAGAGTTTATCAATGCTGTCTCCTGTGTAATTGAGGCCAGAGAACTTCCCCAAAATAATTCCTAGTGCTGAGCTTTTAGAAAAACCCCAAGCCTGATGTAAAAATTGTCAGTGATGGAAATTCACCACAACCTTTGGTACCTTTTTCCAATGATTAATTATTCTCCTGTTAAAAGTGTATACCTTATGTCAGTGTAGATTTATCTAACTTCAGCTTCTACCAATGACAATGTTGCACCTTCCTCTGCTAGGCTGAATATTTTTTCCCAGTGTTGATACTTATTCTGTAATCATGTCACCTCAACCTCTTTCTTAAGCTAAATAGATTGAGTGCTTTGAATCAGTCACTCTAAGGCATGTTTTCTAATCCCTGAATTGTTCTCATGGCTCTTCTCTGAACTTGTTCCAATTTATCAACATCCTTTCTGAAGTGTGGGGACCGAAACAGGACCCAGCAGTCACACCAGTCCCAAATACAGAGGTAAAGTAACCACTCGATTCCTACATGAGATTCCTCAGTTTATGCATCCTTACTTCTTTCAGCCAAAGCATCTCCTTGGGAGCTCAGGTTCAGTCATTATTCCCCACAACCCCCAGATCTTGCTCTGACTCACTGTTTCCCAGAATACAATCCCCTGTCTCTGACCTTGTTCCTGGATGTAAACATTTACATACAGGCGTATCAGAACGCAGTGTTTGCATGCACCAAGTTCACCAGGTGGTCTCCATGGCTCTGAGTGAGTGACCTTTCCTCTTATCCACCCCTCCCCTTGTTTTTGTGTCATCTGCAAGCTGATTTTATGTTCTCCCAGGGCTCTGGTGCGGATGTCAAATAGCAAAGGGCCAGGGACCAATCCATTCGGTACTCCGCTGGTAAAGCCTGTTCAATGACTGTTCCCTATTTAGAGTTACAGTTTGAGACCTCTGCCCCATTTGATGGAGGCCATGTTAATTCTGTATCATTTTAGTTTGTCATGAGGCACCTAGTGAAACACCTCAGAAGTCTAAGCAGATTGCATCAACACTTTGAAAAGCTCTGTTTTTGTCTTTCAGGGGACAGGCAGTATTGTTCCTTGACTTTGCTGGGAAGCAGGCCAGGGAACTGCCATGACTTAATTTGCTAGCTACATCGAGTTATTTGGTTTCTCTGCTATCATCCCATGCAATTTATGGTTCCTCCCCTACCCCAAAAGCCTGATGTCGCCCCATTTCAGCAAAGAAAGCAGACTCAGACTTGTGTCTGCCAGGGTTTTGTGGGCACGTCAGAGCAGGAAGAGGGATCAGGAAGCAGCAGGAAAATAAACATTTCCTTGCATTTTACTTGGAACGCTGCATGCTGGCTGTGTGCTACTGCACATGTCATTTTTCCTGTCATTCTAAAGGAGGCCTAACTGCTGGCATTTTCTTACCTGATGAGGGCTTAGGGTACATCCTGTGGAAAAACAAGAGGAAAGTGTAGAAGGTAAAGGCCAAACCTCCGAAGATTGTCCCACAAACCAGGAAACTGTAGCTGCCCTGATCATGAATAATCTGCAGTTTAAAAAAAAAAAGAGGGGGGCAGGTCTTAAGTACAGTTGAGAGCTGTGCTTCATAGCAGGGCAAGCCCCAGGGAGCAGCCAGCTGTTTACATAGCGCCTGTCAGAGGCCAGCAATGGGCCTTTGTTGGAACACAGGGGAACCCTCAACTCAGGCATCCATTTCCCCGGCTGCTCTGGCAAAGCTAATCTGTTGACCTGCTAGGCAGGTGCCAAGGTCCATCTGGTTTCCCAGACTGTGCTGGCTCTATAGAGTTTCTTGCTATCCATCCATACGGATGGCCTGCTCAGCACCTGTATTTTGTGTGTTTTACAAATAAACCTGCCCGTGAAGTGGCTGAACCAAGCCCCCTCTGCACCAGATACAAGATGAATTGATGTCCGAGTCGCCACCTGGCAGGCTCTAGCTATCCCCCTCACAAAAGTTACACAAACTCTGGCAGCAGGGAGCACCAGAGCTGGGTCAGTTGCTCAGAGGAACATGGCACAATAAATGTGTCGCCTCCAGAGTTCTCCGAACTCTGGCAAGCACCAGCAACAATGTGAAACCATCTACAGCTATAGTAGCATTGCTTGGGGTGAGAAGGTCCGGAGTGGGACAGCTAGCCCATCCTGCCATGCCCAGACTGCTCTTTCCACACTGGAAATGACAGCTGGCATGGGCGGGCACTTTAGTTCCTCTGTAGTGGAATGATACCAGTAGTGAGCAGTGGTAGCTACATCTCAGCAGCTCCCACTGCTAGGTCTTGCCTGCTTTCTCTGGAAAAAGCTGACCCCTCTCTCCGTGCAGAACGATTCCATAGCCATCAGAACTCAGAAAGCACGGACTCCCTATCCTGGCCACGTACTAAGTGTCCGTGTAAACCAGTTTCCTAGTGGGCGTTAATCCAAGTGGGGTGGCAGCAGGCTGCGGGGGGGCGTTATATTTCAATCCCAGCTTGCATAGGCAAGCCTGAAGCCTTCTGTCCACTCCAATACAGCTCTGAATGTACTTCAATTACAGTTCCAGTTGGTTCAGGGCATACTCTGTTTTTCTGCACTTACCGATCCCACCAGTAACTGTAACACCATCTCTCCAATTCCAGCTCCAGTCACCAGCACAGTCGTAGCACAGCCTGAAAACGAATGGGAACCGCTGCGGTGAAAAGTGTCAGAGGGCCAGGAACACCCCCAGGCTGGAGCTCTGAGGTGAGACCCACCTGTTCTGCATGCGTGGCCCTTTTGCACTCTATAGATCGAGGCTTTCTACACGAGGAGTTAGTGCATACTAACCTATCGAGCTGTACATTCGCACACTGGCTTGCCATATAGACAAGCCCTCTGCTTCCTTATGTACAGCAGTGGATAGTAGAAAAGGAATGGCTGCAGTCAGCAAGGGGTCACCAAGGGTACCCATAAAAATTAGCCAGTCAGTCTTCACCTTCCCCCATCACTACCCTTCCACCGTGGTGCCTGGAGCTGGGGGTGGTCATGGGGCAGTGCAAGTCAACAACGCAGTTTAGCGAGGGTAGGAGCATGTTGGGAATGTGCTCCTGGGTACTTCCTTTCCCTGCGTGCAGGGATGCTCACCTTTGTACTGGAGGATGTCTTCAGTGTAAGCCAGCATGCTGGGGAAGGTGCTGCTGAGGAAGAGCCCCAGGCACGCTGTGCCCACAAACAGGAAGACCACGCTGTAGGAGAAAGTCAGGAGCAGGAGGAAAGTTATAAGCACCCCGACCTGCAAGAAGAGAAACCCAGAGTCACTTTCCAGGCAGAAGATAGATGCTGAGCTGTCACTGGGCTGTAGTGCGCCAAGGGAAAGGACAAGGAATTGATTATTGGGGCCAATCGAGACAGAAAATGGAGCTGTGTCTCAAAAATTGAGTCATGCACATAATCTGCAAGTCGCCTATTAGCAAGTCTGGCCATGGACAGGGCTCCCAGCTAGATGTAGATCAAACACATAGATCACGGTGCCTATTCCCTTTGAAATGCGGGATTCAACACTCTCACCAGTGGGACTTAAGCCAACTAAATTTGATTTTGCCCAAGCAGAAGCAACTGTCCTGATTTAATTAGTCAAAGAATTAAGATCACCCTATAGCTTGCCTAAGAAACCTGGGAATAAGAGCCACTCTCTCCCTATCAAATTTCTTTTACATAGCTAGCCTCTGATCGCTCTTCCGAGCCTTAATCCTCAACACTCCTGGGAAGAGGTGAGGTATCGTCCCCATTTGACAGGTGGGGAGATGGAAGGGGGAAAGTGTGAAAGGAAAACGAGATGTACCCAGGGTCAAGCACCTAGTCAGGTTTACAGCTAGGGTTAGAATGTGAGTTTATTAACCCTCTGATTTGCTAAATGCTGCATTTTGATGTTTCTGGTGAGCCTTAAATGCAGATATGGGGGATTTCCTCATTTCCTTGCAAATATTAACAAAGTCATCTCCCAAGAAAGCTCATGCGATAAATACATTTGTTAGTCTTTAAAAGTGCCCCAGGACTTGCTTGCTTCACAACTCTGCTATCTTAGTGAATTGCTACTGAAAACCCAGCAGAGGGAGCTCTCCCCAAATTTTGTAATCCCAACCAAAAAGGTGCTATTTTTTTCCTGAACTCCTTTGGGATTGAGTGATGTGTGGATTTAAACGTGTGTGTGTACACACAGGTACACATTTGGAATTTAAAAGTCATTCCTCTATATTTAACTTAATATTAGGGTTAGCTCATCCTAAATTGCTATCAAGATGTAGAGCTAGAGTGTTAATAATTGCATTCTAGAATGCAAACATCTCTCTGTTGGTGAACGCGTGTAGTGCAGATTCTGTTGCCATTGACGTAAAAGGCAAAACTTCCAATAAGGATCGAAGTAGCATAAGAACATAAGAAAGGCCGTACTGGGTCAGACCAGAGGTCCATCTAGCCCAGTATCTGTCTACCGACAGTGGCCAGTGCCAGGTGCCCGAGGGAGTGAACCCAACAGGCAATGATCAAGTGATCACTCTCCTGCCATCCGTCTCCATCCTCTGATAAGCAGAGGCTAGGGACACTATTCTTAACCCCTTTCTGGCTAATAGCCATTTATGGACTTAGCCCCCATGAACTTATCCAGTTCCCTTTTAAATATTGTTATAGTCCCAGCCTTCACAACCTCCTCAGGTAAGGAGTTCCACAAGTTGACTGTGCGTTGTGTGAAGAAGAACTTCCTTTTATTTGTTTTGAACCTGCTACCTATCAGTTTCATTTGGTGACCCCTGGTTCTTGTATTATGGGAGTATTTAAACAACTTTTCCTTGTCCACTTTTTCCACATCAGTCATAATTTTATATACTTCTATCATGTCCCCACTCAGTCTCCTCTTTTCCAAGCTGAAGAGGCCCAGCCTTTTCAATCGTTCCTCATACGAGGCACTCTCCAAGCCCCTAATCATTTTAGTTGCCCTTTTCTGAACCTTTTCTAGTGCTAGAATATCTTTTTTGAGATGAGGAGACCACATCTGTACACAGTATTCGAGATGTGGGCGTACCATGGATTTATATAAGGGCAATAATACATTTGCAGTCTTATTTTCTATCCCCTTTTTAATGATCCCTAACATCCTGTTTGCTTTTTTGACCGCCTCCGCACACTGTATGGACATCTTCAGAGAACTATCCACAATGACTCCAAGATGTTTTTCTTGACTCCTTGTAGCCAAATTAGCCCCCGTCATATTATAGGTATAGTTGGGGTTATTTTTTCCAATGTGCATTACTTTACACTTATCCACATTAAATTTCATTTGCCATTTGGATGCCCAATCACTTAGTTTTGTGAGATCTTTTTGAAGTTCTTCACAATCTGCTTTGGTCTTGACTATCTTGAGTAGTTTAGTATCGTCTGCAAACTTAGCTACCTCACTGTTTACCCCTTTCTCCAGATCATTTATGAATAAATTGAATAGGACTGGTCCTAGGACCGACCCTTGGGGAACACCACTAGCTACCCTTTTCCAATCTGAGAATTTACCATTTACTCCTACCCTTTGTTCCCTGTCTTTTAACCAGTTCTCAATCCATGAAAGGACCTTCCCTTTTATCCCATGACAACTTAACTTACATAACAGCCTTTGGTGAGGGACCTTGTCAAATGCTTTCTGGAAATCTAAGTACACTATGTCCACTGGATCCCCCCTGTCCACATGTTTGTTAACCCCTTCAAAGAACTCTAATAGATTAGTAAGACACGATTTCCCCTTACAGAAACCATGTTGGCTATTGCTCAACAGTTTGTTTTTCTATGTGACTGAATTTTATTCTTAACTATTGTTTCAACTAATTTGCCCGGTACCGAAGTTAGACTTACCGGTCTGTAATTGCTGGGATCCCCTCTAGGGCCCTTTTTAAATATTGGCGTTACATTAGCCGACTTCCAGTCTTTGGGTACCGAAGCCATTTTAAGGGACAGGTTACAAATCTTAGTTAACAGTTCCGCGACTTCACATTTGAGTTTTCAGAACTCTTGGGTGAATGCCATCTGGTCCCGGTGACTTGTTAATGTTGAGTTTATCAATTAATTCCAAAACTTCCTCTAGTGACACTTCAATCTGTGACAGTTCCTCAGATCTGTCACCTACAAAAGCCGGCTCAGGTTTGGGAATCTCACTAACATCTTCAGCCGTAAAAACCGAAGCAAAGAATCCATTTAGTTTCTCTGCAATGACTATCATCTTTAAGCGCTCCTTTTGTATTATCATCATCAAGGGGCCCCACTGGTTGTTTGGCAGGCTTCCTGCTTCTGATATACTTAAAAAACAATTTGTTATTACCTTTGGAGTTTTTGGCTAGCCGTTCTTCAAACTCCTCTTTGGCTCTTATTACACTCTTGCACTTAAGCTGGCACTGTTTGTGCACCTTTGTTTGCCTCACTAGGATTTGACTTCCACTTTTTAAAGGAAGTCTTTTTACCTCTCAGTGCTTCTTTTACATGGTTGGTGAGCCATGGTGGCTCTTTTTTGGTTTTTTTACAGTGTTTCTTAATTTGGGGTATACAGTGAAGTTGGGCCTCTATTATGGTGTCTTTAAAAAGCGCCCATGCAGTTTTCAGAGATTTCACTTTAGTCACTCTACCTTTTAGCTTTTGTTTAACTATCCCCCTCATTTTTGTATAGTTCCCCCTTTTGAAATTAAATGCCACAGTGTTGGGCTGTTGAGGTGTTCTTCCCCCCACAGGGATGGTGAATGCTATTGTATTATGGTCACTAGTTCCAAGCGGTCCTGCTACAGTTACCTCTCGGACCAGCTCCTGCGCTCCACTCAGGATTAAATCTAGAGTTGCCTCTCCCCTTGTGGGTTCCCATACCAGCTGCTCCATGAAGCAGTCATTCAAAGTATCGAGAAATTTTATCTCTGCAATATGTCCTGAAGTGAAATGTTCCCAGTCAATATGGGGATAGTTGAAATCCCCCACTATTATTGGGTTTTTAAATTTGATAACCTCCCTAATTTCCCTTAGCATTTCATCATCGCTCTTACTATCCTGGTCAGGTGGCCGATAGTAGATCCCTAATGTTATATTGTCATGGAAGCATGAGATTTCTATCCATAGCGATTCTATGGAACAAGTGGATTCGCTTATGATTTTTACTTCATTTGAATCTACATTTTCTTTCACGTATAGTGCCACTCCTCCTCCCGTACGACCTGTTCTGTCCTTCCGATATATTTTGTACCCCGGAATGATTGTGTCCCACTGATTGCTCTCTGTCCACCAGGTTTCTGTGATGCCTATTATATCAATATTCTCCTTTACCACTAGGCACTCTAGTTCACCCATTTTATTATGTAGACTTCTAGCATTTGTGTATAAGCACTTTAAAAACTTGTCCCTGTTTATTTGTCTGCCCTTTTTTAATGTGCCAGATTCTTTGTCATGTGGCTGTTTATCATCGGATCCGGCCCCCTCACCATCCTTTTCTGTCCTCTGTTCCTGACTATAACTATAACCTGGAGATTCCCTCTCAGACTCTCCCTTAAGAGAAGTCTGTGTCCGATCCACCTGCCTCTCTGCAGCAGTCGGCTTTCCCCCATCCTCTAGTTTAAAAACTGCTCTACAACCTTTTTAATGTTTAGCGCCAGCAGTCTGGTTCCCTTTTGGTTTAGGTGGAGCCCATCCCTCCTGTATAGGCTCCCCCCATCCCAAAAGTTTCCCCAGTTCCTAATGAACGTAAACCCCTCCTCTCTACACCATCGTCTCATCCACGCATTGAGACTCTGAATCTCTGCCTGCCTACCTGGCCCTGCGCGTGGAACTGGGAGCATTTCTGAGAATGCCACCATAGAGGTCCTGGATCTCCATCTCTTTCCTAGTAGCCTAAATTTTGCTTCCAGGACATCTCTCCTACCCTTCCCTAAGTCATTGGTACCTACATGTACCACGACCACCGGCTCCTCCCCAGCACTACACATAAGTCTGTCTAGATGCCTCGAGAGGTCCACAACCTTCGCACCAGGCAGGCAAGTCACCATACGGTTCTCCCGGTCATCACAAACCCAGCTATCTATGTTTCTAATGATCGAATCTCCCATTACTAACACCTGCCTTTTCCTAGCAACTGGAGTTCCTTCCCCCGGAGAGGCAACCTCCGTGCGAGAGGCAGCCTCAGCATCATCTTGGAAGGAGGGTCCCAACTATGGGAAGGTTCCCCTCTGCTCCCGCTGACTGCTCTGCTTCCCTTGGGCATTCTTCCTCCTCAACAGCACAGAGGCTGTCTGAGCGGAGGTGGGACAATTCTACAGTGTCCCTGAAAGCCTCGTCGACAAACCTCTCTGCCTCTCTCAGCTCCTCCAGTTCCGCCACCCTGTCCTCCAAAGCCCGCACGCGGTCTCTGAGGGTCAGGAGCTCCTTGCACCGAATGCAGACATACGACACCCGCCCACAAGGCAGGTACTCATACATTCTGCACCCGGCGCAATAAACTGGATAGCCCCCACTCTGCTGCTGGGCTTCTGCCTGCATTGTCTCCTAGTTAATGAAAGGGTGGTTGAAAGAAAGGGGTTTTAGAGTATGGTTTTGAAGTATAGGTTATATGGGGACAGGGGACCAAGGAGGACCTATGGGGCCCCCTCCCCGCCCTCCCTTGAAACTCCCTTGCAAAACTCCCTGTTAGCAGCCCCTGTTCGCAAGCTCCCTGGTCGCTTATGTGTGGCTTTATAAAGCCCTGGCCTGGGTTAATGCCCCACCCACTGATTAAGGCTGATTAAGCTCAGCCAATCACCAGAGGCTTCAAGCTCTCACCCAGACTGGAACCCAGGAGACCTGATACCTCGCCCATAGCTCTTCAGCCATTCTAGATCAGTGGTCTGTCTAGTCTAGTGACAAGAAACCCTGCAATAGAAAGTGTGACTGTGGAAACACCTGCCAGTTGGGGGAAGTTTCTCCTTAATTTGTGCTGTGAATGACTGCTTTATATTCTGAAGCCAGACGTCTTCCTATAGTCTGGATTTTAAAAAATCATTCAATGTGGCTGTTTCCCTGTCCTTATTTTTTTTTAAAATGACTTGTGACCAGGTGACTCAGCCTTTGGGTGCCCTGCCTGAGACACCTGAAAGACACTTGATTTTCAGAAAGCACTAATCACTTCTGAAAAGCAAAGCCTTTCCCATTAGCCTACAGTGTTTGTGATGTTGCAGGTGTAGTGGGCCAGTGAGCCTCCCAGCTTAACTCTACCATCTGTAAAAGAGTTTTTTTCTATTTCAAATAATTGCCTCTCATAGATAATCCCCAAGCTGGAAGAGACCAGCATGGTCAGTCTGATCTCATATACAACACAGCCCAGAGGAATGAATTCCTGTTTAAATTAGAGCTGATCTTTTAGAAAGAACCAATCTTGATTTAAAAATGGACAATGCTGGAGAATCCGTCACAACTCTTAGTAAAGTGTTTCAATTTACCTGTGTGCTCCCTGGCTCTTAGATGCAGAGGAAAGGTAAATTGGAGTGCATGAATTTTTCTGCCCTGTTATTGTATATCTCATGCTAAATCTTTTCATTCCCTTCTCACATAATGCACTTTCCAGGCTACTAATTATTTTTGTTACCTGTCTCTTTAGTCCGTATCCCATTCGCCTGGTGAGTGGAGGTGAGCGCAGCTAACAGTTTTATAGCTGAAGTGGCACCACTTATTTCTATAAAGGTATGATAGCGTTAACATTTTCTTTCCCATTCTTTACGCACCTTAACACTGTTTGCTTTGACTGGCATGGTGTGGTGAGCCAAGAATTTCATGGAGCCAGGCAGAACACCCCTCCCTGTGGTTTACTATTCATTAGAACCCAAACACGCATATGGAGTAGTTAGAATTATTCCTTCCAATGGGCATCAGTTTGTATTTTTGGTCATGATGTTGTCTAGCTTCTGGACAACAATCTAGATTGGCTGGAGCTCTCATGAAATAGCTTGTTTCTGCAGAACACTTTTACTGGCCACAGAGGGTCACGACAACTAGAATTATGGGCACAGAAATAATTACGGACTTTGGATCTTCCACATTTGCATTAAAGAAGACATCATAAGAACTAATAAAGTTGATGGCCCCCTCCTTGAACATTTTTACTGAGCTCCTGAAGGTCAGATTTTAACCCGAGAGAGAACCCAACGAGGCAATAAAAATAATATCTTTTGCTGACGAAGGCCTTGGGTTAGCCCTGGGTTCTTTGTACAAGATTAGCTCAGCAATGTAGCTCCATTTGTGTAAATGGGGCTTCAGCCAGCACACCCTGTCCTGAGCTGAGGGACAAGTGACTGCTTGCATATCCACACATGGGATATGTAATAACACCAGTGCAAGAATAACCAGTGTAAGCGGGCTGAGCCCCCTCGCGTGGAGACCCTTTCCCCTGCAGAGAGGGAGGGTAACAATGGCCTTACCACATTGATGGAGACCATGGTTGCAGGTTTCATTCTGTAGGATACAGGAATGGAGATGAGTCTGCCTAGTGTGATGAACCCCCAGAACAGGCTCGGCAGGTATCCAGCCACCTTGTGCACCACGGAGAGAGGTTCCTCCACTGCATAGCTGTATATGAACCCCGAGTATTCACCCTATGGGGAAAACAAGCAGCCCTCTGCATTAATGTTACATCCCATAGCTGAGCCTCTGAGGTATAAGGGCCTGCTCTAACATGTCCTCTGTCTCCATTGTTTATTAGAGCATATCCAGTCACTGATCAGGACCTCCATTGTACTAGGTGAGTACAAACACTTCAAATCTGAGTAACCAAGCAGAAGCCAACTTCTGTGACACCATGCTGCTGCTGGGAGGAAGACCTGGAGCACCAGGAGATAGAAGAGACACACGAAGGTTGCAGGAGCATTTCCATTTAAAGGTAAACTACACTAGCAGAGGGCCTTGGGTACCAGCTGTGACTCAAGGGACTCCCAAATACAGCTCTCTTCCCCTCCTAGCCCTGACCCTTGTTTAATTTTAAAGGGCTCACACAGGGACAGCCAGGTTGGCTGGAGAGGGGGTGTTCTAGAGGAGACCCAGAATGCTCACTGGGGCACAGTGTTTGGGGGGGACAGCTGGTGACTAGAGCCTCCCCTTTGCCCAGGCCTGGGAAACTCAGCAGAGTTGCAGTTGGAGCTGCAGAGAGCATGGAGGCAGCAGGCATGCAGTGCTGAGCTGAGCAGCAAACTGAGACCAGGCAGGCTCAGTGCATGCCACAGGCAGCCCAAACAGCATTCAAGGGAGCGGAGAGCAGCCATGCTGAGGCCAGAACAAAGGCCCCCCCAAGGGAGGGAAGAGGCTAAGTCCCCATTTTCAGCACCATTGTGAGCCACAAACCCTGCTCAGCCACGCCCCACCCATGGAGATGCCTAAACTCACTCAGCACCTACAGGTTTACTGCAATAGTGCCTTAGGTGTCTGCCCCAGAGTGCAGAGCCTGCCACTGCCCAGTCCATACCTGAGCCCAGCACAGTTCCCAAACAGGGGAGGGGACCCCCGTCCTGCTTCACTTACCTGCTGCCCTCAGGGTGGGAGAATGCTCAGCCTCTGACTGGGAGCCTTCATGTAAGGGGAGTGGGCTGGAATGGCAGCCCTTATAAGGGTTGGCTCAATGGGGGCGGTGCACACTCCAAATAGGGGACAGCTTGTCTCAATTTACTTGTTACCTAATCAGCGAAAGGATTGGAAGGGAGACCTGCCAGTTCCCCGGTGAGGGCGGGACCAAATAAATTGTTACGGGCCTCACCTGGGCTGTGGTGGCTGTTGGTTTCATTCCCCCACAGTGCACAGACCCAGACCCACTCTCACACTGTAGAATAAGGGAAATGATGAGGGATCTGCCGTCTGTCAAGTGAGCCCCACAGTCCCCGAGTTAAGGGATATGTTGAGGTAGGTTTTTTTCTTCCTTGCTGAAGTTGTTCCACTTTAATTAACTATTCTTTGGGCCACAGGCAGCCTGAGACTCACTCTATAGGTCAGTGCTTCGGGTTCTCGCTCATGAGACCCGGGAAGAATCTCATTCAGACCCTTACTGCGTAGTGGAAAGGGAACTGACAAGCCACCACCTTCCCCTCAAGTGGCTGTCCCAGCTCCGAGAGTGTGAGGGAACTCAACACCAGAAGATCTCAGTCTTCCCTGCTGAAATGGTTCCTCCTGGATTCACTCTGAATCGAGCCAAAGAAAGATGTAATAAGAGCAAGGTCTCTGTAGCTCAGAGAGGAGGAGGATTTTGTGGGGTGTAGAGGAGCCTGCTTCAATCCCCTCACGTGATGTGGGGCCGGGGTCTGAAGAGACAGCTCCATCAACCTTTCCTCTTGACATGGGTCTACTTGAATTAACTATGAAGTGACCCAAAGCAAACTTTATCCAGTTGGTGTCTTCTAGGTTGTTGTGGTTTGGATGTGTTTCTCACCTCTTTAAAAGAGTCTGGTTTAACTCATCTCTGTAGTGAGGGGCAGGGCTTTCTCGAGGGGTGGCTCATTTGCCCTTCTGGGTTGACGTGGGGCCACTTAAATTAACCATGGAGTGGGCCAAAGCAAAGCTCAGGAGTCAAGAGCTCTCTGTAGCTCAGCAGGAATAGTACCTGTCGAAGACCCTGGGTTGATTCCCCGCTCTGCCTGGTGAGGGCCTGGCCTTTCAGGCAACTGATACCTTTCTTCTTGCTGCCAGGCCATGTTCAAGAACTATGAATATGCCCGAAACAAGTCTCTCTAAAGAGCTGCCTTCCCTGGTGGGGTGGTTTAGGGCGCTCTCCTAGGCTTGCCAAGGGTCCTGGTTCAATCCCCGTTGTGGGCAAGGGGTTTATCCCCAATAGCGGTCACCAGCAGGCCCTTTTATTAAAAATTTTCTTGCGCTTTTGCGGCCAAACAAAAGGATCTCTCGTCCCCGCAGCCCTGCTCCCTCCCTGGGAGGTGGGAGATCCCAGGTCAACCCCTCCTCTGCAAGGGGTTGGACCGGGGCTCTCCTACCTCTCAAGGGACCCCCCGCCTCCCCCCACCCTTCTTAAGCCCACCCCCCTACCCCCCAGCCACCACCCCTCCCGCCTCCCTAGCCCACCCCCCACCCCACCCCGAAACCCCCCACCCACCGTGGGAGTCCTAAAGAGGAACTCACCACTTCCGTTGAGCTGTAGTCAAGCCCCTTTCAAATCCTTTGCAATTGACAGAGACAGGATTTGAACCATCAATTCCCACTTCCCAGGTAGGCAACCTGACCGCTGGACTATATAGAGATCCAAGGGGGCCGCCCGGCCGGACTCCTAGTTAACTAAAGTGGAATCGCTACAAGAGGCAAGACACTCACCCCCTGCTTCGCAGGCGGCGAAGGGGGGACTTGAACTAGGGTCTTTGACACCAGAGCCCCCAGCCCTGACCACTAGGCTATACAGGACTCCTTGCAGCACAGCCTTGCTCTGCCCCATTTAAGAGTTCATTAATGGGGACCCGCTACAAGAGGCAAGAAGCTCACCCACTGCTTCTCAGGAAGCAGAGGTGGGATTTGAACACGCCTCATTGACACCCAGGTATCACGCCTTGCCCACTAGGCTATACAGGGCTGCTTTGCTGGGCCCTTGTTAATAGTTAATTAATGGGGCACTGCTTCAAGAGGCAAGACATTAAACACTGGCTTCTCACAAAGCAGAGGTGGGACTTGAACCGGGATCTCCCACACCACAAGCAGGGCCCCCACCCCACCACGCCAGGTAGGACTCCTTGCTGGAGCACCTTTTTTTTGGACCATTGATTGGTTTAATTAAAGGCGACCCACTACAAGAAGAGCGCCTCTTGTTGCCTAGGTTAATGTCAAAGAGCGACTTGAACCCACACCACCCACCTCTGAAGCACAGAGTCTACGTCCCAGGCTACCAGGCCAGTTTAGCAGCTGGGGGTGATTTGGACCATTTAAACGGTCATTCAAGTGGACCAGCTGCACGAGGAGAAAAGCTTGCCTTGCAAAGCCCATTGGCTCAAGGAACAACTTGAACCAGCACACACTTTCCCCAGGAAAGTAGCTGAACCACCAAGCTCTCCAAAGCTTGTGGCAGCTAAATCTTCTTTTGGCTCAAGAATGGTCAATTAAAGTAGACCAGCTTCAAGAGGAAAGACAGTTGCTGTGCAAAGCTAAAGGAGAGCACAGGAATTGAACCTGTGTTGTTTGGTTGGGAAAGAGGTAACTTAGCCCACCAGGCTACGGAAGGTCTGCTCCAGGATCCTTCTTAGTTATTCACATGGAACGGCTCCAAGAGAAGAGCTCAGATCCTTTCTCCTCAACAACCAAGAGGTGACCGGAACGCTGAGTGTACCCAAACCACCTCCCTTTAACAGCACTTCTCACAAAACAACAGGGCTTTGGCCCAGTTAATTAAAGTGACCCAGCTTCAGAAACAGGAGACTCCTTCCCGGAAAGGGCGAGAAACCACCGACACTGTTATAGGGCACCTCTAACCACCTGGCTAAGCTGCAAGTCTGGGTTGGGAGGGTTCTTTGGCCCAGTTAATAGTTGACATGGACCAGCTCCAAGCAGAAGGGGAACAACTTAGACTCCAATGGCCTGGGGGGAGGCCCCAGACAATGGGCTGTAGGGTGAGACGTGTAGTGTCTGTGGTCCAATTACTAGTTAATTAATGTGGAACAGTTTCACTAAGGGAAACCCACATCACACGAGCCTTTGGTCAGCAATAGGGCAGTCCCTTCAGAGCTGCCAGATCTCCTTTTACATTCCTTCTCCCTATCAAACCGATGGGGAGAGGTGACACAGGGGCTATCACAGCCCTGCTGAGGGCCCTAATCGCTCAGCTATGGAGCAGACACCAGGGCTGTCTCTGCCTCCTCGCCCCTCAGCTGGACTGTGTGGTGCTAGCCCAGCCACTGACACGCCCCAATATACTCACCTGTGCCGGTCACCTGACCTGGCTGCGGCGCCCACGCAGTGCTGGGCACCAAATTCTGTCCAAGGCAGGGCTCAGCTCCCACCCCCAGCACCCTCCAGTGGCTGACTTAGGGATCTCCCTGCCTAGCCCGCGGCTCCTGTGCAGCCCCCGCCCCCTTAGGTGCCTGTCTCTGCCCATACACTGAAGAGGGAGTCTCAGGGGCTCCCCTTGTGGTTCCAAGCATGGCGAGGCATCTAATAGTGAGGGCTGACAGACCTGGGCATCAGCAGACAGAGGGGAGCTGAGCCTAGGACTACGTGGGCCGTAGTACAGCAAACAGCCTGGCTGAGGTGTATAACCCTGAGCCCAGGGAAGAGGGGTTGCTCAGAGCGTACCACAGATGTATTACAAGGACCCTGTGTGCAGACCTGTGTTGTAAATGCCATAAGCACTGAGTGTGCAGCCCTGACACCCTCACTGCAGGACCCTGCCCCACACCCCACACCAGGTGGGGAACGGAGAATATTTAAGCTCAATGCTGCCCAGTCACACAGCCCTGACAAGTGGGGTTTGTGTGAGTGCTGCAGGCACACTTTGTCCATGTGCCTTGGGGGGGGGCAATCAGAGCGCTAAACCCCCTTCTCCCACTTTGCTGGGTGCTCAGCTGCAGTTTGCAGCCAGCACTTTTTCCACTGAAAAAACCTAAGGCATGCCCGGCTTCTGGAAGGTGCTCCACTCTAATTCATTTCCCACTGGGTTGGTAAAAGGCTCAGCATTGCTCTACAGGCTGGGGGGCCTGCAAGGGCTCCCTCCAAGCTGGGGTCCCTGCTTCAACTGCTCTCTCTGTCTGCTAATTTCTTGCCTCCTTTAGCTGGTCCATTTTAGTTAACTATGATTTGATTTGGGTCCTAGCACAGTGTGTTCATAGGAAGCTGTGTATAGCCTGGGGGTTAGATGTTGTGTTTGGGGGGGGGGGGTGCTGTAGCTAGTTAGAGCCTCATTCTTGCATGGACAGGGATCTGTGTTTGATCTGTTCTACTTCATTAGGTGTGCCAAAGCAGAGCTGCTTTGCAGGGGCTCTGGCTATAACTGGGGGGGTGGCAGGATGGGCTGGATATGCAGGTAGGGACTAGCTCATACCTTCTTTGCTTGAGGTGTTGGGATTTCACCAGCTGCTTCTTTTCCTCACTGTTCTGCTGTAATTAACTATTGGGCCAAAAGAAGGCTGTTTGCTATCAGTCTTGTATAGCCTGGTGGACTGCATAGTAGTTTGAAATATTACAGTGGCTGGTTCAAATCCTACTGTTCTTTTGAAGCCATCCCACATTACTGAACTACTAAATGGCCCAGTATAGCCCAGTGGTCCGGGTCTCCTCGGCTGGTGTTGATGAACTTTGTCCAAGGCACCCCTGGTTCATGGGGAGGGATGATGGGAGGCTCAACTTTTTGAAGCAGCTCCATGGTAACTGACTATTAAAGGGTGCAGAGCAAGTATTTGCTATAAGCAATTCTGCATAGCCCAGTGGTCAGGGCCTACTGTATTGGTGTTGATGAATCAGGTTCTCATCCCACTTTTGATTCATGGGAGGCAGTGGTGGAATAGTCTTGCCTCTGTGAAGAACTAATAAATAAATAATCCATGTGAATAACTAAGAAGGGTCCTGCAGCAGACCTTCCGTAGCCTGGTGGGCTAAGTTACCTCTTTCCCAACCAAACAACACAGGTTCAATTCCTGTGCTCTCCTTTAGCTTTGCACAGCAACTGTCTTTCCTCTTGAAGCTGGTCTACTTTAATTGACCATTCTTGAGCCAAAAGAAGATTTAGCTGCCACAAGCTTTGGAGAGCTTGGTGGTTCAGCTACTTTCCTGGGGAAAGTGTGTGCTGGTTCAAGTTGTTCCTTGAGCCAATGGGCTTTGCAAGGCAAGCTTTTCTCCTCGTGCAGCTGGTCCACTTGAATGACCGTTTAAATGGTCCAAATCACCCCCAGCTGCTAAACTGGCCTGGTAGCCTGGGACGTAGACTCTGTGCTTCAGAGGTGGGTGGTGTGGGTTCAAGTCGCTCTTTGACATTAACCTAGGCAACAAGAGGCGCTCTTCTTGTAGTGGGTCGCCTTTAATTAAACCAATCAATGGTCCAAAAAAAAGGTGCTCCAGCAAGGAGTCCTACCTGGCGTGGTGGGGTGGGGGCCCTGCTTGTGGTGTGGGAGATCCCGGTTCAAGTCCCACCTCTGCTTTGTGAGAAGCCAGTGTTTAATGTCTTGCCTCTTGAAGCAGTGCCCCATTAATTAACTATTAAGGAGGGCCCAGCAAAGCAGCCCTGTATAGCCTAGTGGGCAAGGCGTGATACCTGGGTGTCAATGAGGCGTGTTCAAATCCCACCTCTGCTTCCTGAGAAGCAGCGGGTGAGCTTCTTGCCTCTTGTAGCGGGTCCCCATTAACGAACTCTTAAATGGGGCAGAGCAAGGCTGTGCTGCAACGAGTCCTGTATAGCCTAGTGGTCAGGGCTGGGGGCTCTGGTGTCAAAGACCCTAGTTCAAGTCCCCCCTTCGCCGCCTGCGAAGCAGGGGGTGAGTGTCTTGCCTCTTGTAGCGATTCCACTTTAGTTAACTAGGAGTCCGGCCGGGCGGCCCCCTTGGATCTCTATATAGTCCAGCGGTCAGGTTGCCTACCTGGGAAGTGGGAATTGATGGTTCAAATCCTGTCTCTGTCAATTGCAAAGGATTTGAAAGGGGCTTGACTACAGCTCAACGGAAGTGGTGAGTTCCTCTTTAGGACTCCCACGGTGGGTGGGGGGCTTCGGGGTGGGGTGGGGGGTGGGCTAGGGAGGCGGGAGGGGTGGTGGGTGGGGGGTAGGGGGGTGGGCTTAAGAAGGGTGGGGGGAGGCGGGGGGTCCCTTGAGAGGTAGGAGAGCCCCGGTCCAACCCCTTGCAGAGGAGGGGTTGACCTGGGATCTCCCACCTCCCAGGGAGGGAGCAGGGCTGCGGGGACGAGAGATCCTTTTGTTTGGCCGCAAAAGCGCAAGAAAATTTTTAATAAAAGGGCCTGCCGGTGACCGCTATTGGGGATAAACCCCTTGCCCACAACGGGGATTGAACCGGGACCCTTGGCAAGCCTAGGAGAGCGCCCTAAACCACCCCACCAGGGAAGGCAGCTCTTTAGAGAGACTTGTTTCGGGCATATTCATAGTTCTTGAACGTGGCCTGGCAGCAAGAAGAAAGGCATCAGCTGCTGGAAAGCCAAGGTCCTCACGAGGCAGAGCGGGGAATCGATCCAGGGTCTCCCATACCTTAGGCAGGTGCTCGTCCTTCCGAGCTACAGAGAGCTGCTGACAGACTTACTTTGCTTGGACTACTTGCAAGGCAACCTTGCTGTGCACCATTTAAGGGTTAATTAACGGGGAACTGCTACAAGAGGAAAGCTGCTCACCTGCTGCTTCTCAGCAAGCAGAGGCAGGCCTTAAACCCGGGTTATCAGCACCAGAGGCAGGGGTGCTGCTGACCAGGCTCCGCACGGATTGCTTTGGCTGGGTTTCCTTTACTGGTTAAATAAACATGGAACTGCTGCAAGAGGCAAGACGCTCACTGTTCTCCCTCCACACAGCCCAGAAGGCTTGAACCCGCTGCCATTCACCAGGCAGTGCACAGCGTCTTCCAACGGCACCGTGGTGTTCCCCAATGACTACTTAGAGTGGAACGGCCTCCAGGGAGACACACATTCCCTCTTCAACTCTGTTCTTAACACACAGCCGGAGAACCTGTAGCAGTGTCTCTGGCCTTTGACGTCAGCATCCTAACCACCAGAGTACAGAGCAACTCCCAGCCCTTTACTGGCCCAACTGGCAAGGAATTAAAGTGGAACAGGTTCCAGGTGCTGGCTTATCTGCTCCATCTGGTCAGCTAGACTATGGCTCTGTCAGCCATTGCCCTCACAGAGCACAGACGCAGATGCTGAAGTACTATCTGCTCTCACTCCATGCTGGGGTGATGGGAAAGGATTCCTTCAAACCCCACTGAGATCCAGCCCACCCTGTGGGCAGTGAGCAGAGGACATGTAGGTCACCTGAGGGTTAGTCTGGTTGTAAAGGATTCGGGGTGGTGAGAGGGCCACATAGTTCTGGTTCAAAAGGGTCCCTCTGCCAGCTGCACTTACTATGATTCCATCACTCATGAAGAGGACGAGCGCTCCGGCGACGTGGACTGCAAAGTAGGAATAGGGAGCGCCTCTGAAGTTTTTGCTTTGGCAGCAGCTAAATAGGTCGTTGTGCCCTGTGTTAATAAAAAAAAAAAAAAAAAAAAAGCAATTGAAAGCAAACATAAGTGGTGCTCCCTGCTAGCAGGGACTACCACTCACAATGGGGATTTGTTCTCTAACCTGCCCCAGGACAACTGGAGAACAGCCAGACACATCTGTTCTGGGTTGCATATGACCTGGAACGCTGATGACCTCTGCCAGCGTGAAAGCTTTCCATAGCACTCTCAGTCTGGGGAGCAGGGGGCATCACCGCTGTACTCCATGAAGCTTAGGAAGGCGGAGGTGAGTCTTGTGGTGAACTGGGTTGGTTGGTGCCAAAATCAGTGCTCACAGTGCATGGCAGCAGGAGGGAAAATCCCTGCCCAAGAGCATACAGTCTTAGGATACGTCTACCCTACCATCAGGAGTAGCACAAACCCCAGGTCCTGGGCTGGCTCATACAGTCTCTGCTGCTACTGCTAGATGAAAGCTAGCTTGGTGCTGCATTTGTAGCTCTGACTGCAGTGTAGAAATATCCTCAAGGTGAGAGGCCCTGGACCTATTCCGCAATGCCTGGAACAAATCCTCGAGTCTCTCCAGGCCCCTGCTTCCCACATGTAAAATGGGGATAACAACCCTTTCTTCCTTCAACCCTGCATCTATCCAGTTTGTAACTAATTCGAACTAACTTTGATAAGTGTAGACATAGTACTCCAGCCTAGATAGGGTGCCCTCCGGTGGAGACAATTGGAACTGCAAGCTTTTCAAAAAACTTTTCTTGTGACCCAATTGAAAAAAATCATTTATGTCTGCGACCCAACATCTACATCTTTGAGCAATGCATTCCAGTTTTTGGGTGGCAGCAGCAGGAGGCACCACAACCCAGTATCTGAGGGTCTGCCACCCAGTATGGGGTCCTGACCACTGATCTAGAGGGCATGGTGTAAGATGTGACCATGCTGAGTTCATACAAGAGCCAGGTTTTGCCAATAAATAGAATCTATTTTGTTTTCATTTCAGGGTATTTGAATTGAACTTTCTGCTCCCTTCCCCTGAAAGGATATTTGGAGGGTGGGGGAAATTTTATTGAAACATGATAAAAAAGCAGGTTTTCAGCAAGTGAGAAATAACACCTATGGCACATTTCAGTTCCCAAAAATTAGTTGCTTGTTAAATGAAAATTTGATTACCATTTGAGGTTTTTTAATTTAAAAAAAAATGGAAAAAAAGTAGAATTTTCCATGCAAAGTTTCTTTTTTGGAAGGAAAAAAAGGCTAATTTTCAACAAACGAAAGTTTGGTTGAAAAGTTTCCTCCAGCTCTAATGAGTCCTGTTTCATGTGTGCTTTTACACAGGTATAAATGACAACAATGCAATGCAATGCAAGGCAGTAGAGAATCAGACCCATTATTTCAGCTGTGGTAGTGACCTGAGCTAGAGCCCATATGTGACAGGTGGACAGACCGACAAACTGCGGGGAGGACGAGGTTAATACAGAGAGCTGCAATTGAATAAACTGGACAAACAATGAACAGTCACCTGGGATTAGCCCCAGGAATCCCTGGATGCCCACCTATGCTTTGAACACATTTCTCATTAGTAAAAATCTCCAACTGGGAAAAGATTAGAGTTGAGGTGCACGCAGCTTTGGACCCTACAGAAGCGCATTGCTGGGAGAGTTATAGCAAATATACTGCACCAGCAAAGCTCACCGAATGTGGACACAGATAATACGATCAACCACGCTTTTAGCAGCATAACTGAGGGCCCTATAGTCAACTCTATACTTGGGGCTTTTACCAAAACAGCGCTGCCCCATCTCACCTCTGTCTCTCTGGGATGTGATGGAATGATCGTCCTTTTCGGCCGGCTGTGTTTCCATCGCCAGTTCATCTGTGGACAGCAGCGGGCGGCTTCCATTATTGAAGCAGGGCACCAGCCTTTCCTTGTAGAGCAGGAAGAACACTGCGATGGGAACTGGCAGCTGCAATGGGGAAAAGGCAGGTCAGCCAGCTTGGATTTTGTCTCACTCTGAATCAAATGCCCTCTGCCCAACCTCCAGACTTGTTCCTCCAGTGTCAGGAGCTACATCTGCTTAGCAGAGGTGCCCACCAGAAAACATTAGTAGTTTTCAACCCCCAAAGGGCATGAACTTGTGTAAATTTGAATCCAGCCTCATGGGGTTATGCTGTGCTATCCACAGCTTTGAGGAAGCTAAGACCCTTGGCTAACATACAGCTTTGCAACTTACCTTTTTCCCAACCCTGGACCATGAAGGGCTGGATTACTGGAGCCTGGCAGTGAGTACAGAATGCTGTCATTTGCTGCTGGCCCGGTTTGGGGGTGAATAAAGAAGCGGTAGACAAGTTCTCAGCAGAACTTCCAAAGCTAAAATATTCCAGCTCTGAACTGCAGCAGCAGCACCCCACACTCTCATTCACCTACCAGGGAGGACTACATTTCTCAGGGCAAACCATGGTCTCCTGTCTTAGTGAAGGAGGCTGGGTATCGTGGTTGCGGTGCATCATGGGAGCTGAAGTCCAGCTGGGGAGCTCAGCTCATAGACAGGAATGGGAACATGAAGGCTCCTGAAATACAAATCCCAGGATGCACCACGGCAGCATTTCAGAACTGGAAATACTATAGTGGCTGGGCATTTCTATTCTGATGAAGCAAAGCAAAGTTCTCCTGTGGAAAGCAGGCAGGCTGCACAGAATCTTGTGTTCTGTCAAAAAGCCAGTTTGGATGGGACCTTTCCAGCTAGCCCTCAGCAACTAACTAGATGAATCTGAGTCTCCACCCAGGGCCCATGTCTCAAGAATGATGGTACTCCCACAACAAACTTTCACTGTCCTCTTCTTTGGCAACTTCATCTGAAAGACCCAGGGCTGAATGGACCCTGAACGGCTCCTTCCACCTCCCACAGAGCTCGGGGTCTCCACTGTGCCAGGGATCTTCAGTGAAAGTCCCTGCTGCAAAGGGCATAAAAGCTCGGGTTAGACCTGCCATTCAGTGGTGAAGCGAGATGGGATACCCAAAGGGTGTGCCTGCTCTGTGGATAAAGAGAGGATGCAGTCTCGCTGTGCCAACACACACTGGGCGATGCAAGGTGACCAGATAACAAGTGTGAAAAATCAGGCCAGGGGTAGAGGGTACTGGGTGCCCAGATATGAAAAAGCCCTGAATATTGGGACTGTCTTTTTAAAATCGGGACACTGGGGTCTCACACACAGGACCCCAGGGTGCCTTCAACCCCAAAGGGATTTATTCCTTTTCATTTGAAGGGAAAATAAAGGGAATTAAATGAAGTCAGGTCCTCCCCTCCACCTTTAATTGAAGTCCTGTTTGCGCTGCAGCAAACTGAGGGAGAAAGCCAGGAAATCCATAAGTTACGACTCTTGCTCTCTCCCAGCTCCGGCCACTCAGTTTTGTTTTCTACACATCTGTGCGCATGTGTGAGCGCTAACTCTGAATTTCCTGGTTTTTGTTGGCTCCGGGTGTCATTTCGAGGCAGGGAGGATTTTCTCCCCCCTCACCTCTC
The DNA here is from genome assembly GCA_007922175.1 of Pelusios castaneus. NCBI lineage: Eukaryota > Metazoa > Chordata > Testudines > Pelomedusidae > Pelusios > Pelusios castaneus. The sequence continues at coordinate 1,203,807 of ML685892.1, forward strand.
TCTACTGAATTCATTTATGAGGGCTCCATTGTTCTGGGAACAATGGGAATGGGAACAATCAGTTCGGTCCCATGGAAGAAAAATGTATTCATTGATAGTTCTAATCCTTCCGGAGGTCAGGACCATATTTTAATTGCAGATTTGCAACAAAAATAAAATAGCAGCTTAGCAGACCTTGCAGACATTCTCAGCAGGCATCTACACAGCACCTTCCATCTTAAAGTGTTTCCAAGTCTTTTGTGAATAAAAGGGAGGCCACTGTAGATAAGGCACTACACTAAAACTCAAGAGTCCTGGGTGCAAACACTCCCTGTGCGACTTTGGCCAATCACTAGATCTCTCTGGGCATCAGGTCCCATCTGTGAAATGGGGGCAATCATTTCCCCCTCTCTCTACTCTTATCTAGTCGGTTGTAACAGCTTCAGAGCTGGGACTGTCTCACTATGCGTGTACAGCCCCTAGCAGCATAGGCCCCAATCTTGCTTAGGGCCCCTAGGCATTCTCTCAATACAAATAGTACTACGTGTACTTTACCCCTGCGTACCAGAATTAGCAACAGGCTTAGAAACAAACCCTAGAGCTCCGGATCCAACATTCAGAGCCCTCACTGATACCACACACAGTCAGCTTGTCACCCATCAATACAACACAGCCACCTCTAGAGCCATGCAGCCGTCGCCAATATCGGATGCTTCTCTGGAAGGCAGCCGTCGCCAGCTCTGCCATGCTGAGAAAGAGGGAGAGCAGCTGGGTTTGTAAGTCCTGTGGTGCAGTTACGCTAACTCTGGAGTATGTGAGTCCCACTGACCCAGTACACAGAGGTCAGTCCTGCTCTGGAAGTCATGCAATCCAGGATCTCCAAGCGGCAGGCTCAGGAGATGTTTAATTCCTCTAGGGAAGCTCATCAGCTCTACATAGATTTGCTTTAATGCGCAGAGTGTATTCACTCTTTCCTACCTGAAGCCCCTTGGCCCGATTTGCTCAGAGAGCGTTACAAGCATTAACTGTTGAAATATTACAACAGTGTGGTGTGGCGGAGAGGACTCAGGCTAGGGAATCGAGTTCCCATCCCAGCTCCACTAATGACTAATCCCGTGACCTCGAGCAAGTCACTTCTGCTGTGGCCTCATATTATCCCCTGACGTAATGAGGCAGATCACTGTAGAGCACTTTGAGATGTCTGGACGAGAAGCGCTTCAAAAGTGCCAATTATTATTATTATTATTGTAACCCTCATATGAGGAAGATAAAGATAATCTTCAGTTTACCCGTGGGAGGAAACTGAGGCCCAGAGAGATCACGTGACTTGCCCAAGATCACGCTGCAAGTCAGTGCCTGAGGCATGGCTAACACCCAGAAATCCTGGCTCCCAGTCATCTGCAGTATCCATAAGACACACTAGTTCCTCCTACAGGTCAGGAAACAGGGTGAAATTCTGGCTCCACTGAAACCAATGGAAATTTTGCCCTTCGCTTCAGTAGGGTCAGGATTAGACCCACAGACAGCAGCAACCCATCATGGATGGGAAAGGGCTGGCTGAAGCCTCGATTGAATTCTATGAGTGAACATGGCTGTGGCTGAGGCTGGGCGTTTGAAGAGGAAGGAGCGATATGAAAAAGACGGCAGGGAAGCCAAAGGAGCAGACTCCGCATCCCCAGAGGTAGCTCGACTCTTAAATCAACTCAAGTCTCTTGGACAAAAGCATGAGCGATTTCCACTTCGTCACGGTGGCTGTGAGGGGGGCGGAGGCGGGGGTCAGCTAATCGAAGCAGTTCGTTTGTTAGATGAGCCGACAGAGGTTACCACAACAGGTCTGCAGAGGAATGTTTCATGAAGCAAAGAGCCAAACTCAACCCCTGGCACAAAAGACATTGACTTTAGTGGGATCATTTAAGGGGACAATTTGGTTCTTAAGGCTTTAACCTGGGATTTCTCGTAAGTGACTTGCTCACGCTGCTCGACTGAGCCTGGCCAAGTGTCCCACAGAGCCATGGGCCTCTGTCCTCCTTTGATATTGCCATATGTTCCACCAGAAAAGGCCAAATAGCAATGTGCTGTCCTGGCTCACGGCTGTACTTTCCTTGCCAAGATATATAGGGGCAGGGCTGATGCGTTTATTACAGGAACTTGCTCCTCAGAGCGGTGTAGTTTTCTTAGGCTAACGCACTGATCACCTGGGCCTCTTGGCACAAGGTTTAATGAGAGTTCCTCATACCCTGCAGGGATCCTAAGCAGAACTATAAAGGAAGAGACAGCAGACGCAGACGTTATATGGCTAACTGCCCCACTCCCCGGGCTGAAGACGCACTCCCTTGGGTAGGGCGACACTCATTAAAAGTATAACCTCTTCAAGGTCTTGTCTACGTTTGGAAAGATTCCTGCTTCCCCAAGCAGCTAGCAAAGCCATCTATTCAGGACACAGCCTGGCAATGAAAGTTGGTTCGTTCTTGGCCCATTCTCTCCTGGGGTAATTCCCAGACTTCAGCAGCAAGGAATTCGACCCAGAGTTTTTTCCAACTTGGCCTCTTGCTGGGAAATTTTGGTGGACTGCATTGCTAAGAAAGCTGTCAGAATCTCCCACCTGATCTTGCTGTTTGTCTGTCTCCAGATTGCTCTTTAGTCTTAACTCAGTAAATTGGAGCATCAAGGCAGTAAATTCAGTGGCTATCACAGTGTTCTTCCATCTCTAGATTCTGTTCCAGCCCATCTCCTTCTGGGGCAAGGATTATCTAGTCTTCTTTTTAAAGAACCCTAGCAAAGGCGCTTCCACCAATTCCTTAGGGACAATTAACCCACTGACAAATTGCTCCCGCCCTCAGGAACTTACACTGATGTTCAGCCTGCCAAAGTGGGAACAGAGATTCCATTCCGGGGACAACTCTGATAGATTGAATCTTACTTTTGTTGCAAATCAGAACAAAAAAGCTGAAGTTTCGACATTTTATGCAAAAATTAAGATTCCGAAAATTTTTGATTGAAAATCTTCTCGACGGCTTGGTAATGCTGAATCATTTTACTTTGATACAGTAAATTTTTTTTGATAGCTTCAAAGCATAATATAAAATATGAAGTGAAATATATTAAACAATAATATTGGAATTTTAATATAATATAGGAATTGAAACAAGAAAGTCAAAACAATTCATTTTGACTTTTTTCCGTAGAAAATTTTATCAAATTAGAGACATTCCTTCAAAAATGTTCCGATTTTGACAAAACGACATTTTTCAATGGAAAATTATCACAACAATTTTTTGGCCTGCTCTACAGCCTACTTCATTTCATCCCTTACTCCTAATTTCATTGTACTAATTAGTTTCTCTCTCTTTCCCGGATGTTTACACACACTTTTCAGACACAGGTGGTGTGATTGCCCATCTTCCAAGCTACAGGTATTAACCTGGGTTAAGGTTGTATTCTTTCCATCTAAATAGATTTTTAGCATGTTTGGTAGCAATGTGGAGAATGCCGAGAGAAAAGAACTTGCTATGGGAACTCCGGAATGCAAAATTCCTATCGTATTTGAGATCTGGGTTTATCGACCTTTATCAAGGATAAAAAACTTCATGAAGAAGAGAAGTGGAAACAATACATTTCCTTATGCAAGCCTTCTATCTCCTTCCACAGTCTGCCTTCAGTCTAACGAGATTCCCTCCAGCTATTTGCTTAGTTTATGCCCATATTTTCTCTGAAATGTAACAAGGAGATTGCCAGTCCCGGCAAACAAACACAGTTTTCTTTAAACTTGAACTACTGGTTTGGATTATCAACAGGCAGGCCAAATTTACTCCCTGCTGTGCCACAGGGCAACTTGGGAAAGAAAACCAAGATGCTACTTCGCCATGATACACCCCCCCCCCCCCAAGATGTTTATAGAAGGTGTGCCCTGCTTCACAGCTTTCCTTTACATTTGTTACCGACTTCTCATGCTACATAAAAGACTAAGTTTCAAAAAGGGCTTCAGTTAAATGGGCCTCCAGGTATCATCATCTGCTTTTTGCATGCACAGGTTTTCAAACTCAAGTTTGCACCTTTGAAAACCCCCATCCTACTGGAAGTGCAAACTTCATTTGTGCCGGTGAGTCAAGTAATTCCACGTCACACGACTTCAGTCATGTACACAAAGGTGGTTTCTGAGATTCCGTCCCTACTTCAATCACAGGGCATGATTGCAGTTCACACAGACGTACGCAAGCTAGCTTTAAGCAATCAGCCCTGCTCCTACAGGAGCTAGGCATGGACTAGCCCTGGGGATCATTATCCTGGGCTCCAGGTGGGTTTACACAGTCCATGCAGATCTGTTCGCTACTGCAGCTTCATTGCTTGGAGACCATGGAGCTCCGCACCACACATCACACGCTGCTGCAGCACACCAGCTCAGCTTTGTGTCTAAAGCCCACATTAACAGCAGCCTTTCAACCTCTCCTCGGCCCAGGGATGACTGCTACAACAGAGAGGACGCCGCTTGGATTAAAAGCACACGCCCTGCCGCAGCCGTACACAGGTGGTCTCCTGTCCAGGATGCTGCGCCCTATACAGTTCTTCTGCAACGACAATCTCATTTTGTGCCACTTGTTTCACTCTTTAGGCTGACGCAATGAGAAGTGTAACAAATAGGCTGCATGGACTTTAGCCTAATAAAAGCCAGCTGTCAGATGGACTGAGCTGTTTCGGTTTATACGGACTGGAAGAAAGAATGGAATGGGATGGGATGGGATGGGATCTGACGTCAGCCAGCTGTATGTAGGGACAGCTGACTCGGCATAACAGCACGGTCCGGGCAAGCGTAACATAAATTGAATTAACCCACCACCCATAACTGTGCTCTGAGATCCTCGGGGGAGAGTGCTATCAGGTGCAGAGAATGATCCTCTCTCTCCCTGGACTTCCCTGCCCCCGTCCCTTAGCATCCAAAAGTTAATTATCGTCTCCTCACAGCATCTCTGCATCAGCAGGACTGTTTCCCCCATTTCACAGAGGGGGACCTGAGGCAAAGACAGTTGAAGTGACTCACCCCAGGTCACCCAAGGAGACCGTGAGAGATCCTAGAATGGAAGCCAGATTGTGGAGCCCCCATCACTCGCTGCCTCAGTTCCCCATGTGTAAAATAGGGGTACCTCTACTCCCTGTCTCCTACACACCCCTGTGTGTCTATTTAGACCACAAGCTACACAGGGGAGAGACTGTCTCTCACAACGCATACACACAGCACCTTGCACAACCTGATCTCAGTCAGGGCTACTACACTACAATTTAATCATCATGTCAGACTGTTTCTGGCTCCGAGAGGCGACAAGATAAAGCTGTGTCATTCCAGACACCACCATCTCGTCTTCTCTCATTTCAGTTCAGTTGCTGATCTCTGACACACTGGACATCTATGCTTTCTACCGCTAAACCTGCCTCACAGGTTTAGTCACCCGATTTCAACAAGATCCTCAGCCGTAAGAGTATTGAGCAGTGAATGCCAGCGGTACCGATCCCCAAGATGATGACCCCTTAATATCAGTTTGACTTGAAGTAGGGGGGAAGCACTCTGGCAGTCAGAAAGGACGATTCCAGGTCCGATATCACGCAACTAGTCAAGGAAAGAATAATGTGACATACACCTCTGGACAGCGGAGTTCTTAGCTTTCTGGGAACATACAACACTCGTTTCCCCTGGACGTTTGCAAGACACCAGACCTGTTAATTCCTTCACTGATCTCTAGCAATGGTCTCTTGACACCACTCCCAGTCCTCAGGGAATTGAATCCCAAAGAGGGGGTGCAGGAAGGCAGGCTGCAGGTAGCTGGATTAGTGGCTGGCTGGACATAGGGCTAAGAGCTCTACTCTTGCAAAGGGATCTCTTGATTTTACACCTCGTACAAAAGATCAGCGTTCAGCGCACTGTCCCCCCTCACCACAATAGGGCTTTGGCACCATATTGGCTCAGAGGGGCAAATACCACCTATTGAATCATTAACTCGCTTTGCCACAGCTCCTATGCTCCTTCGAGATTTCCCAGGCAAGCACTGACCCACCCTGAGCCTGCTAAATTCTGGCGCTATCGCGGCATCAGGTGGAAATAACAGGATTTACTGTTTCATTTTCTGCTTCACAGTCCCCTTTGGGGCAAACACGCAGCTCCCTCCTTGTGTCAGCACGGCGGTGATTAATGGGAAATCCGGATGCATCAGACCCTGCTGATCAACAGCTGCTCCCTGCAGCAGCCGCAGGAATGTGCTGCAGGGGAAAGCCTGAGACAGGAGGCCCAGGCAGAGGAGTGAGGGAGGAGATGGGCTGGGCTGGCAGAGCATTCCTTGCTACCCATCTCCTGTGGCTATGGCCCTGACTGATGTGGGGAGGTTTACACAAGAAGAGCTTGGAAGATCCCGAGCCATCCAGGTTCCCAGATACCTGCTGGGAAACATCACCCCAGCTTCCAGCCTCTTAAAATGCTGCTGCCCAGCACGGAGTGAGCAGGGGAAGTGGAGCCTTCACACCGAGGTTCCAATGTCCGCTGCAAATTGGAAAGGTCGGAGGGGGCTGGCAGTAATCCCATTTCTCTGTCTGAATATTCACCAAGCGCAGGCACCCGTGCCGGCTGGCTGAGCAGGTAGCACGACCTTTGCAGCGACCTCCTTCCCGAACCTGGGGGCCCTGTCTGGCCGCTGGAGGACACTCTGGTCCAGTGCTTCCTTCTGCGATACGCAGACAGTGGTGCATGGGGAGGAGTGGGAACAACCACAAGCCACAAGGCCATGCAGAGGGAGAGCTAAGGCAAGATCCAGAGGACTCCCGTCAGTATGCTGAGCCGCAATACTCACGTTGATCAGGGCCATGATCCAGAAAGCGTAGGACACGCGTGTCACCACCAGCCCTTCCATCGGCAGCTCGTAATGCGACAGGTTGCCGGGATGATGGGGGACCAACGTCTTGCGGATGTGAGGGAGGTTGCTGGTGGTGTTGAGCGTGGAGTTAGACTGGATGCAGTTGGAGTCCGAGAGGAAGGGGTCAGCTATCAGCGGGCTCAGGAGGGCCCCGAAACCCACAAAGAAATGAAGGGCCTGGAAGAGAGGGCAGACGCCAAGAGGTTTATTTTCTGTTGTTCCCTTCAGTGAAGCTGCTAGAGCTTCCTTCTGAAAGAACTTGAACCGACTACAGAAATACAGCAAAGGCCGCCTCATCCCGACAGACCTGCCCGAACGAAGGGGTAGCCAACACATCTGCCTCACCTGCAGGAAGACGGCCGAGTCCTTCTGGTAGATCTTCACCAGCTGCATGTTGGAGATGGTATCGATGCATCCCATGGCCAGCCCTGCCACGGCCATGACCACAGCCAGCACCACCACATTGTGGCAAAGAGGGATGATGGCAAAGACCACAGAGATGGCGAGGGACGACGCGAAGAGGGCGACCAGGGACTGAGCCAACCTGAGCCAGGAGGGGGGAAAGAGAAGGACAGAGTTACCTTGAGCGGGATGCACCCATAGCTCACCCCGGCAGTAGCATTCTTAGTCTATTAACAGGCCAGCTCCATCCCTGCAGCATTTAAAGCCACTGGAGATGAGCCCATGGTGCAGGCACCGGTCATTAAGCTGACTACGTTACCATTCAGCACACGATGGGGAAAGCATTACAAGGGATAATGTTCTTTATTTGGACAAGGGAAGTAGGATCCTGCTGTGCTGCAGGAAGGCAGGATTCGGCCCTGGGCATGGATTCCATACATTTTAAGCCCAGACAGCACCCTTATGATCATCCGCGCTGACCTCCAGTCCAACACTGGCCACAGAAACAGGTCCCTGAATTAAGTGCTCAGCTGCTGGAGTAGGGGTGAGAGGGGCAGAGACTGGGACGTGGGACCTGGTGATAAAGACGAGGTTAGCTGCCAGCTCGCACAATAACAGGCCCTGTCACCTGGAGCAGGTGTGCAGCGGGTAAATGGCCAGCCTCCATCTGTTCCCAGTAGGGTGATTTGGCCTCATCACTAAACTACCCCTCCAAGCGCTCCTGCCTTTTGCTGATCTCAGAGGCACTGTGGACCGAGCGCATCATGGACATTTAGCCTGTTCTCCCCTGTAAGAGATGGAGAGACCCAAAGGGGGCATATGGGCAAGGAGAATATGGCGCTGTCCATGCTGCGCCTGCGCTGTGGGTAGACTCCAGTCCCCAGGGTCAACAATCCAGCACGGACGTCACATTAGGAAAAGCCATTCGGTTTTTATTTCCCATGACAAGATATTCTATCTCTTGCTGCCTGCGCAGGTGACCTATAACGACTAGGATACTGGGCACCATAACAGCACATTTCATGCTTTAGTTGTCTCCCCATTTGGCTTGTCTTCTGCCTTAACTTTGGGTCTCTGCAAGCACCTGCTGCCTTCTGGGAACTCACCCTTTCCTCCTGCCTTTCCTAGCTTCACTCTTTACCCCCTGCCCAGGCAACACGTTAAAGGTCCCCAGGCCTGCCCACATCCCATGATCTCACCCATGTTTGCATGAAGGGGAGGCAATAACCTTGCTCACCACATCAAAGGCTGAAACCTCTTTAATTAGGTGGAATTTATCCAGGCACCTACTAGTTGTAGGACACCTAGAGGAGAGGCTGCAAGCCCATATCGCCGTTCAGGAAGGCTTGGCTTTGCTGAATGGTGTACCAGGGCCCTTCTACACCACAAACATATCAGAGGGAGGCAGTACAGTATGACAGAGTCACGCTGTGCCCAGTACTTTGTGTACATAACACGCTCCAGACTCATTGTTTGCTGCAACCACTCAGGTTTCATTTGAAATTTAATGTTTCTAGACGTGACGGGTGCAAACGCCTTCCAAACGTGATCTGAGAGTAAATGATACAGCAATGTCAGCCTGAGTCTGCAGAGAGCCTGAGAAAGCTCCAGGAATCATGACCTGCTGTGCTCCTCTCAAAGAGCATTAATTCTCAAGTGTTCAGTGTCAGTTCTTTCCATTGCTGATCATTGTAACAGCATAAAACAACTAACCTACCTCTCTCTAGATGTAAGAGGTAGCACTGTCTCTTTTGCGGTTTGCCAGAAGCTGGGAATGGGTGACGGGATGGATTACCTCGTCCTTCCCTCTGACACACCTGGCACTGGCTGCTGTTGGAAACACTGGTCTGATCCAGCATGGCCATTCTTCTGATGTTTTCTGTGTATTGTGTAGTCCCAAGCGCAATGGGCCCCCAAACCTGATTGGGCCTCTGGGCACTACCATATTTGCCACTCCTCCAATACCTTCCCCAAAGCCCCAGATACAACCCACTCAGTGGTCAGAAGCTCCATCTTCCCCAGTGGACCCCTTCCTCCCTTCACATCCCCAGTGAGTCACCTCTCGATTGCTACAGTTAGACCTTTTCAGACTTTCTCTGTAACCAGGGGAAAGGCCCAGAGCTCCCATTTACCTACCCACCCCCACAGGTGAGTGGTTTGTAGAAACTTAAAGGATCTTCCCATGGCCCGCAAGCATGTCCCATCACAGATCCTGTAGGTAATAAGCCACTCCCTGCCTTCTGTCAAGGCAGCTCTGTCTGTGAACTGAGAGCCGGCCAGCTCGCTGTGAGAGAACAGAGCCCAGGTTGGCATTGCACCACTGCGAAGCTGCCAAGTCTGAAGGCAGGAAGGAAGGAAGGAAATAGAGACCAGACAGCTGAGCACTGAAAAGACCAAGACTAGCAAAATGGGAGACTCTGGAAAGCCTCAGCAGAGAGCAACGAGCGGAGACACGTCACCCTAACATCGCTGAGAGCACTTAGGCTGTGTCTACACTTGAAAAGTGAAGTTGACTTAATAAAGTCAACAAAAGTCAACTTAACTTTTCTAGTGTAGACATAGCCCCTTTTTGATCTTATTAAGTCGACTTAATAAAGTGGATTTAGGTGCTAATCCGCATCCACACTGGCTTAAGTCAACCTAATAAGGTCGATTTAAACGTTAAATTGACCTTTATCCAGGTGTTAAGTCGACTTAAGGAAAGCCCAGTGTGGACGCGGAGTAGTTTAGGTTGACTTAAGCCTCCTTAAATGGCTTATTTTGTAAGTGTAGACGCACCCTCAGACACCGAGCGGGGCTGGTCTCTTTGGGACACAAAAGCATCAGTCCTTAACCAACTGGCGGGGGCTATAAGACACTCCAGCTGTGTCTGGAGACAGAGAAAGGGATCATCAATAGTCATTAATAGTACAGACAGGCCAGCTATACCATCTGCTTGAAGAATAATCCATTCCCCTCATTCCCCAGCAACTTGCGGCACAGAGGAACTCTGCAGCCACATCACACACAGAGCATCTTGGCTTGGAGGCAGCACCTGCTGGGCCATACATTATGGCTTCACCCGCCTTGAATAGGTGCCTGGGGCTGATTGTGCCCTGCACCACAGAAGGACGCTGGTGCCATTTGAGATGCCACAGCTGCAGAGAGGGACTCTTGGCCTCTTTCTGGGGGTCGGTGAGGGGAGTATTTTTGGCTCTTGTGTCCTCGCCGACACACGCTGTTGCTCGGCACAAGACCCATGCTTGGGCAGCAGCCAGCTGCCACGCTCATTTGCATGCCGAATCTGTAGCTATCTCCCTGCCTTGCGAAGGGCTTTAAGATAACAGTAGGAAAAGGGTTGTGGGAAACCAAAATCGCCTCTCTGATGCAGGTTGCCTAGCAGTCAGAACAGCCAGCCAGGACATCGGCTTTGTAATCCTGGCTGCTATTCGCCCGCTTGGACACACCCCTTCACCTCTGCACCCCTGCTTCCCTGCCTGCCCAAAGAGGGTAACGCTTGCCTCACTGAGTGCATGAAACCAAATAGCTTATCATGCACTGGGCCATCCTGGGGCAAAACAGATCCAAGTGCAAATTTACTTCCTTCTTCCGCTGGCTGGCATAAACTTGGTATTCCGGACTCACAGACTCAGTTTACTTTCAGCCGAACTCTCTGTATTCACATGCTAAAGAACAGGCTAATTGTTTATGAGGGCCGGCATTCTGCAGGGCATTAACCCAGTCTCTCACCCAGTTTTGCCCTTTCTAACTCCCTGATCCCCACAAGCAGATCGACAAGACAAAGGAAAAACCCAAACCCAAAGCAAAAGGCATACGGTCATGGAATAAACCAACAGGCAAATAAGAGACAGGAGTTAGCTTCAGACACACAGGTAGAAGGCAGCCCCGCTGGGGCAGAGGCCATTGGGGAAAAGAGCAGTAGGAATTAACAGCCAGTCAACATGAGATGGTAGACACATACAGCAAGAGATCCCAGAAGTGCCATTTATGTTCTGCAGTGTTAGCAAAACACCTGCAGCCCTGTCTTTGCTTGGTTAGAGAGTGCATTCATTAGCAGAGTTAAACATTAATCACTAATTATTTCTTGTCCTTAAAAACCACTAAAAGATAGGTGCTATTAAAAAAAAGCAAAAATGTTTGCCTCCAGCAATGCACCCCTAATTATACAATCGCTTCTTTATACAGCCCCCACAGCAAGCACCAAGAGAACCCAGTGTGTACTCCAGCCTGCTGCCTCCTCCCCCATAACTCTGGCATTAGTGAGTATGAAGGAATTGCTCGCTTCCAAACACTGGATCCAAAATGAATTCATTTGAGCACGAGAATGGCCATAGTGGGTCAGTCCAATGGTCCATCTATCTCAGTGTCCTGTCTTCCGACAGTGGCCAATGCCAGGCACTTCAGAAAGAATGGACAGAAAAGGTAATCATCAAGTGATCCGTCCCATCAGCCATTCCTTGCCTATCCTGGCTAACAGCCCTTGATTGATCTCTCTCTTTGACCCCATCATAGTGTTGGCCTTCACAACCTCTTTTGGCAAGGAGTTCCATAGGTTGACTGTGTGTGTGTGAAGAAATACTTCCTTTTGTTTGTTTTAAACCTGATGCCTATTAATTTCATTTGGTGACCCTTGGCTATGTCTACACTAGGAAAAGTTAGGTCCACTTTGTTAAGTCGACTTAATAAGGTCGACTTTAAGTCAACTTGAAGTCGACCTTATTAAGTCAACAAAGTGGTTTCCCTTAACCGGGACTTAGTAAGTCGACCTCACTTCCCTTAGGTCGACCTAAGGAAGTGGACTTATGCATCCACACTGCCCTTAGGTTGACCTAAGGAAGGGTTAGGTTGGCCTAAGCAGGGTTAGTTCGAATACCCCGCGGTTCTTATTAAGTCGACCTAAGCGTTCATTAGCCTAGTGTGGACAAGGATTAAGTTAAGTCGAATTAAGCCTCCTTAAGTCGACCTAACTTGCCAGTGTAGACATAGCCCTTAGTTTTTATGTTATGAAAAGGAGTAAATAACATTTCTTTATTTACTTTCTCCACACCAGTCATGATTTTATAAGCTTCTATCATATTCCCCCCTAAATCATCTCTTTTACAAACTGAGAAGTCCCACTCTTAGTAATCTCTCCTCATATGGAAGCTATTCTATACTCTTTATCATTTTAGCTGCCCTTCTCTATACCCTTTCCAATTCTGAAATATCTTTTTTGAGATGGGGTGACCAGATCTTCACATAATATTCAAGATGTGGGCACACCATGGATTTATAAAGAGGCAATATGGTATTTTCTGTCTTATTATCTATCCCTTTCCTAATGATTCCCAACATTCCATTCGTTTTTTAGATTGCTGCTCCCCGGAGAGTGGATGTTTTCAGAGAATTATCCACATTGAATCGAAGATCACTTTCTTGAGTGGTAGCAGCTAATTTAGACCCCATCATTTTATATGTGTAATTGGGGTTATGTTTTCCAATGTGCATTTATTTTGCATTTATCACAGTGAATGTAATCTGCCATTTTGTTGCCAAGTCACCCAGTTTTGTGAGATACCTTTGAACTCTTCCCAGTTTGCTTTGGACTTAACTCTCTTGAGTAGTTTTCTATCATCTGCACATTTTGCCACCTCACTGTTCACCACTTTTCCCAGATAATTTTCTTTCAGGTATGTTTGAAGGGCACACAGCTCAACACAATAGATGGGATTTGGACTCCTATTGAAAGTCAGTGTGAATAGGGTGTGTAATGCATTAGATCCCCTTGAAATTCTCCGCTCTTTTCATGACTGGCTCTTACAAAGAGGAATGACATAAATCCAGTTCTTGAGGATGAAAAATCACTGCATGCCTCATCGGGTGTTTTCAAAGGGACTGACACTAGCGTCACAACTGGATTTCAACATCGGCAGTTCACTTTCTATCTCCTCTACCTCTGGCTTCAATTGGATACAGTGGGGGTCTTTACTTCCCAAGCTAACTTGTTTTAGACTATTGCTTTGCATAAACATCTGCTCTCTCTCACTCACAGAAGGTTGCTTTTCAGTGGGGGGCAAGAGATTCCTGTACGGAGAACCTGGTTTTCAGAAGCATGCACAACTTCACTTAAAGTAATTGGAGCTAGAGGAAGGGATATGGAACCTCATGATTTAGGGTTTAAACCAATCCCTTAATTATGGGTTAGGATGAAATCTTCAGGGGGAAATGATCCTGCATCTGCCAGCCACAGACCTGTCTTTGTAGTAGGTGGTGCTGGCCGCTGTCAGAGATGGGACTCTGGACTGGAGGGACCGTGGGTCTGAGTCTGCCTGGCAACTCCCCTGAGCTGCAGATGTGCAGCCTCCCTGCAAAATCGGAGCTTTCCCAGGATGCTTAGGAATGAAAGGCCCTGTATACACACCAGGGATGAGCACAGCACTCCACTCAGCCCCCTTCATCCCTCACAGCTCTGAAGAGTCACATACTGGGTCAAGTCAAGGGCAGAGGTGCTTAAACAACCACCTTAGAACGATGGGGATGGTGGAGAAAGAAAGAGGCTGTGTAGGACCATTCCTGGCATTTCCCACCCTTGCTCTCCCTAATGACAGACACAGGCACTGGCTTCATTTGAACAGGATGAGGTTCCAAAAGGGGAGTTTGGGATTAAAGAAGGGTGAAGAATCTTTTCTCATCTGCCCTCACTTAGGGGAACTTGCCTTTAGATGGAACCTGAGCAGTGTTACACAGCACGGTGCCAAACACACCTGTGTCCAATCCGAGGATGGGGGAAAGGCTCGCTCAGTGCTGTATCAACAGCGGGAGAAATGTTTCCACTTCTCAGGAGAGACACAGCCCCTGACAGGAGAAAGCAAACAGGGGTACAGGCCTGCAGAGGGGAGTGCCAGGAAAGTAGAGACTAGATAAGCATGGAAGGGCAGCAGAGAAGAGTGCAGGGTGGAAGGGGAAAATAAGAAATTCGTGTTAATAATTGCCGGACTCAGTATTAAAATCCCAACTACCAAAGGAAGAAGGAACAGAGGAAGGCGGGGGTAAGCAGACAACAGCTTCTCAAAAGCACACAGGACCAGGTTTCCTAGCATTCAGTGCCCACAGACAAAGGTGGATTTTCCAAATTGCTAAAACCCCTAAATAAGGGCCAGATTTGCAGAAATGCTCCACCCCCAGCAGCTCCCAGTGTGACACATATGAACGGATTTTCGCAAGCGCTCAGCTCTCAGCAGGTATTCATTGTGCTCAGCTCATCTGAAAATCTGGTCCGGGGAACACAATAAAATGGGATTGTTTAATGCCTTTCCAGTGAGCTCCAGGGCTATTTATGAGATGCCAGCCAGCCCAATAGAAGATGCACATAAGCCTCCTTTACCTAAGGGATCTGCATATGATTTAGTACCTCTCTAACAAAGCTAAGGTAGTGTGAGGTGTGATTCAGGGCATGCACTATCCTTAAAAGCTGCTACCATCCAAGAAAGAGAATAAATACCCTGTTCATGCAGTCGTATAAAAAGCTATATTCTTCTGAACTCTGTAGCTTGGTGCAATACAAAAACTATACACACACCAAGTCATATGACAGTAACATGCCACTCTTTTGAATGGGTTCACACTTTTAGCTGAATCCTCTTCCTTTCAGTTCTACAGATTTAGTGCTGCAGGTCTCCACTGTAAGATGAAAGGGCACTTCCCAGAGCGGCTAAGATTGGCCTTATTGTGCGCACCAGGGTGTGCAAGACTGAGGAGGTTTTCATAACACCCTAGGCATGGTAGGTCACATTCTGCTCTCTGTCACGTGCACGCAGACTCCTAGATTTCAGTGGGGTTACGTAAGAGCAGAATTTGGCCCAATGTTAATTAAGCTTTCTGATTAGAAGAACTAAAGGCCATCTTGAATCCTGTCTACACTACACTTGCCACCAAATACCTTGATCCGGTTAACAGCATAATTGTCCCCTGACTTGATTACAACATTCAATTTTGTGGAGGAGACAGAACCAGAACCATGTCCCAGGATTTAACTCAAATGAGAAACAAAGCCTAGATGCCACCTATACTACAAATCAGAGTCAGGTCTCCTGTCTTGACTGTTCCTGTCATGTCCATGTGGCCTTAGGATGCGCTAGAAGCCATCACTTTTCTAACTGTAAGCCATATGGCCTCGTACTCTGACCACAGGCCTGGGAGCCAGGATCTCCTGAGTGCTAGCCTTTACATTCCTGCAACGTTCTAGCAGTCTGTGACTTCAGGCGAGTCACTTTACCACCCTGTGCTTCAGTTTGCCCATCTGTGAAATGGGGATAATGCCGACTGCACCAGGGCTGTGTGGGCTTTAAATAGCTAATGTTTGAGTTTATAAATGCACTTAAAGTTGAGTGCCATATCACATTTTTTAAACTTAGCGTTGTAATGCTGCTCAGTGCCCCTTGAACACATGAGAAACACCCCTGCCATGCTGTCCAAAATACCCACCACAAACAGGGGTCTGGGTTTATTAAGGCAGCATGTGTTGCTCAGTTTACCCCACAGAAGATTAAAATACTGAGAGATCAAACATCCATTCTTAGGGAAACCCGAAAAGGTCCATGCAGCGAAGCTGGACATCAGGAAAAAGCATATCAACATGAGCCTGGCATTCTTGTCTGAGCAATCACTGGAGCTGGATTTGCCTAACCTCACCTTCAAACACTCTCATGGTAGATGAAGTGCTGGCTAAAGATGTTGACCTGGGCATCTGAAATCCACTATCCATATCACAGGCAGAGCAAGCTTCCCACACAGCATTCCTTTCCAATGCGTACCACTCCCAAACTGGCAGGTAGCTCAGATTCCTGGTCAGGATGCATCTTCAGCTCTCCTCTAGGTCTATTTAATCCCCAAGTACGTATGTTCCTTGGCTCTGCTACTCAAAACATCGATACAACTCACTGAATGCCAGCCCGGTGTGGGTGACCATTTCACCTAATCCCAAGACCCTCTACAGGTGCTCAGGGAAGTTATCCGCTGAACGCCTCATTCACAAGCCAAGAGATCAGTTTAAAAACGCTTTCTAATGAACACTTTGTGACCGTAAGAGGATCATGTAAATCAAGATACATTACACACTCGCTTCTACAAAAAGAAACTATGTAGACCAGTAGCACCTTAAATAATCAATAGATGTAATCAATTCAAAGCTTATAGAAACCTTTAACAGTGCTGCTGCTGTATTTTTTCCATTTTAAAGATCTTAACACAAGACTTGGTACAAATCCCTGCTTGGCGGCACTTGGAAGCCTCACTGGTTTGTAAAGAACACTGCTGTCACTCACACACATCTCCCATGTGAAGCTGAAATGTCAGCAGCAACTTCATGTTTAGCGAATTGTTATTGTTTGAGGCGGAACCGTGTTTGCCCATACTCTCAGCGAATGGGATCATGGTTTGATTGCTGACCCCAAAGTTATTAAAACAGGCTTTCTTCTATGCTTTTAAATGATTAGATTCAATAAATACACTGGGGAGCTCCGAGTTAGTTTTGCAACCTGCCAACTACATGCAGCATCTCTGCAATGAGCCCCCCGGAAAATCAATGGCACTACACATGTAGGGCCAGCCCAACCACCTAGGTTAACTAGGCGGTCACCTATGGCTCCAGGAGTTAGGGGGCACCAAATTAGATAGAAGGACATTTTTTTCTCTATTTAAAAACCACATTATTATGTTCACTCCAGACTTTTTCATTTTTCTCTATATTAACTGCAGAGGGGGGCACCATAGTCATAGTTCGCCTAGTAGGGAGCCCAAACCCCTTGGGCCAGCCCTGTCCACATGGGTGCAGGGGACTAGCTAGAGGGACCCAGGGCAGAATCGGGCACCTCGGGTAAGTCAGGGCTCTAGCCCGGGACTAGGCTATTACCAAGGGTTTATTTCAGGCAGACAAAGTGTGAGAGCGAGGAGAAAGTCGGGAGGGAGGGAAAGGACGGGAAGGGGCAGGTGGCAGGGCGGTTTGTCATGGGCACTGGAGAGGTGGAGGCAAACACGGGAAAGTTGGCAGCCAGAAGGGGAAGAGCCGCGAGTCACTGGAAGAAAAGGGGTACCTAGAAGCGGGGGGAAGCTGGCGCCAGAGGGGAGCTGCGTTCCCACGGTCCCACTCTGCCACGTGGAAAGCTGGAGCCGGGCAGGAGGGCACCGAGAGCGGGTGCCAGTCAGCCAGCCCCCCTACCTTCTCTTGAAGACGCCCCCCAGGCAGCTGCCGAGCAGGAGGCAGAACTGCTGCGAGAAGAAGACCCAGGTGATCCGGGAGAGCGAGCTCTGGGTCTGGCAGCGCAGGTCCAGCAGCGTGGGCCCCAGGAAGGCGATGCAGAGGCCGAAGCTGAAGAAGACGCTCCAGTAGGTGAGGGTGGGCTGCAGGTTCCTCCGGAACAGGGCAGCCACTCGCTCGTCCCACCCCATCCTGGGCCAGGAGCGCCGCGGGCAGGCTGGGCTCAGAGCGGGGCGCGGCGAGCGCACAGCGCCCTGGAGCTCATGTCCGGAGCGCGCAGAGCACCCGATCCGGAGTGGCTCCGCTTTCCCGCTCCGCTCCCCCCGGAATGTGCCAGGAGCGCTGCTGGCCCCGCCCCGAGGGCACTCGCCTAGGTGAGCCGGCCCCCAGCCACTACCCGCTCGGCCCCCCTCCGAGAAGCCGGCCCCTCTCCGAGCTAGGCTGCGTTCCCCGAGCCTGGAGAAACAGCCGAAGACACAATTAAGAGGCCCGGCCAAAAGCGGGAACTCCCTTGTTTGTTGAACGAGGGCAGGACGAAACTGCTGGGCCAGAGGGACCATTGGGCTTCTGATGCCATACAGAAACCTTTGCACTTCCCTGTCGGACCATTTCCCTGGGTTACAGGAGGGGAAACTGAGGCATGACGGTCCTGGCCCAAGGCCACTCGGTGAGTCAGGAGCAGAGCCGGAAACAGAATCCTGTCCTAGTGATTTACCACCAGCACCGGCCTTTTTACTAGGCAGGTCACGAACATGCCCTTGAGAGCAGAGATGGGGTGGGCAGAAGCTCTGGGTGCAGAGAATAACTGCTGACTCTGGATAAGCTTTACCTCTGGCTATCTTAGTTTCCCCATCTCTGAAATGGGCACAATGATAGGAGCTACAGCCCTGATCTTCAACCTGGGCGATACCGCCCACTAGCGGGCGTTTTGTGATTTTTGGTGGGTGCTACAAACAATTAATTTAAGGACAGTGGCAATTTATAAAAAGTAACAATTTATGTAGGTGGGCGGTAAACTTACAGCAAATGTGAAAATATTGAAAAACTGGGCGCTGATCGAAAAGAGATTGAAGACCACTGAGCTACAGCATGGAGGGACATGGTTGGGACACTGGTTTGAAAAACAGCTCAGAAGAGTTCCAGATGTTTAAAGCCAGAAGGGATTGCTAGACACGCACTGTCTCGTGTCCCAGGTACTTTTCTCTAGCCTTGACAAATGACCTCACTCATATCCATTCCGAAAGCTGCTGGGAAGATCCTTTCCTAGCCCCTCTCTATGACTGCGTCACCCCTTCTCTAGCGCCTTGTCCTCCATGCCCTTCACAGCCTCACCTATCAGCTCTCCTCCACTATCTAAAGCTCAGCTCCTGCTGCCGCTTGGCTAATGATGCCAGCCTCCATCACCCACTCGGTACATTTTCAAACAAGCACCTTTGTGCTTCCTCCTCAGCTACCCCTCCTGCTTGGGAGGTGTCCCTGTAAACTGTCATACAGCTGCCTCTTAACATGTTCACTTTCACTATTGCTGACAAAAAACCTGACAACGGCTGTGCTGCTGGTGAACTCAGATCCTTGCCAGTCACGCTCACTAGCATATCAAGATTTCCTCGTACTCCCTGTTGGTCTGTATCTATCTCTTGTCTCTTGTTTTATGTTGCATGATAAACCCCTTGGGGCAGGTTTTTTGTTCTGTATGTACAGCACCGGCCCAATGGGATGCTGGTTCATGCCTAGGACTTCTTGCTATTGCAGGAATACAAGTAAATAAATGTCTGCCCTCCTATATAATCCAGAGGACAGAATTTCACCCAGTTATTCTGTATTGAGCCCTATGACGTGTTTGGCTAAGAGCTCTCTTCCAGCAAGACTGTTAAGTTATAGCAATATTTGTTGCCAGGCTTTTTACACGCACCCTGCAAAGCCCTGGGGAAGAGTTTGGAGATTCTTTGGTTTCTGAGAGACCTGACATGACAGTGTGGAAGATGAAAAGTGCTATAGACATATTTTGTTATGGACTCAGCACTGGTATGAACAACAGTGGACTTGAACTATTTTGCTTTTAATGACACCAGTGGGTGAACGAAGAAGCAAAATCTATTAGTTTTATGTCAGTCCCATATCTTACGCCAGGATCAGTTCTACTGGATTTAGTTTTATTGAGCTAGTGGACAGGGTGTTCAACTGGGCATGTGTTCTCTTTCCAGCTTTCAATTACTCATCACCCTAAGGAACTTCGTGCCTCAGTTTGCCCAGCTGTAAAATGGAGATAATGACCCTATGCCCACCTTTTCAAAGCGTTTGGAGCTACAGATGAAAAGCCATGTCTAATCTTGTTGTTGTGGGACAGCACATTTTATATTCCAGCTACACTTGACATCGCCTTACCAATTAATAATGTAAATACCAGCACTGCTCGTGGGAATGTCGGGCCATTTTAGCAATCTTGATAATGTAGATGATAGAAGACATGTTTATAAATAAAAGTTGACATATGAGATGGTTTGTCTGCATAGGAACAGACAGCGTCTCCAAAGAGCTGAACCTATGTGCTGAGTAACTAATAATACATATAATGGTAGCCCCACGGTCTGCATCTAACAGCAGGTCTAGCTTTGCAAAGGGACAGTTTAGCTCATTTTCAGATCCTGGGATTAATTTTATACTCACAGCGAATTAACAGCCACTTTTCTGTGCTTGCTGCGAATTACAAGGCAAGATGGAGAATGAAGTATTAGCAGCAGAATTATAGACGATAACATTATTTGATTCTTGCCCACGTGGATGAACCAGATCTGAAGATTTAATCAACACCTTCTATTTGCCCTCCTGAGATCCTCACCCTCTTCTGCTTGGGGATCATAAAGCAGGAAAGCCTGTTTCATTGTCTCCCACTATCTAAAGACACGTTCTTCTTTGTAGCCGATGGCACGATTGCCTGCTTAATATAATGGGCCATGGTTCACGATGACTGTTTTAACAGAGCTCCACGCAGGAAGCTGGTTGTCCTCATTCAATGTAATATTGTTATAGGGCTGGTGCTGTTTCCCTCTCCCCATCTCTAGAGGAGAGGGGAAATCGCTGCTCAAGTAGCAGGCTGATTAAGGGGGCCTCAGTAGGGCAGCATTTTTAGTCTTTCACTTGGGAAGGCACAAGGACAAATCATGACAATAAAATGGCAGAATTGGCTGGACCCTCATGCCAGGTCCCCATTGCAGGAGTGACTGTTCACTAACCCAGCGGCAACAGGACAGGACACCCTCTCTCTGTACGAAAAGAGCATTGGAGTAGGAAAGGATGCTGCAGGTCAGAACACAGGGGCCGCTGGCAGAGCTGTCTAGCATTCCAGCATTGATTGGAGCAGCAGCTGTAAATGGAGAAGCTCCTGGCCACATTGGCCAAAACATGCAGAAATGGCCATTGGTTCTGGCTGCCTGTAGCTTGGTTCTTCAGAACTGCTGAGTGAGCAGCCATTTCACATGGTGCGGTAGCCTCCCAGCACTGTGAAAACTGGGCCTGAAACATCTCAGATCGGAAACCAGCCAGAATTGCTGGCCACTTTGATATGTTCTGGCCGCTCCAGCCAGCAGGTCCCATCCCTCACTTGCCTGCGGTGAGTTTGGAATGGACAATGCTTGTTTACTCTCCTTCCCGGTAGCTTTTGGCCTGGCTTGGCAGAGGCCCAGCTCACAAATTTATTTAGATGTCAAATTCCCACGGAAATCAGTGGGAGTTAAGTGCCTAAATACCTGCGGGCTGGAGGGCTTTGGAGCAGCATTTGTGGCAATACATCTCCAGGAGCAAGATTAGAGTGCTGTCCGGACATTCCACCTCCTACCTGACACTTCTGGTGGAGGGAACCCCTCTTTCTGAATTCATAGCAGAAGAGCATGTGATCTGCCAAGCCCGTATTATAGCGTACAGCTCTGCTGCCCGGTACTCAGAGACGGTGAGAGCAACAACCCTCCCCTTATCCTTTCCCCTCACCCCTTTTCAGGGACCCACAGCTTCAGGTCCAATATTTTTGCAAGGACTACACTGATGCGTTGTGTCTATGGGCAGATATAGCAACACAACGGGATGTGTGCACTCCCGCCATGCCTGTTAGGTGTGAACTTCAAAGCCTTGGCCAAGCCAGGCCAAAAGGGAAGAACTTTGAAGTGAGGTAGTGCGAAAATGGGAACACCCGGCTAGCGTCACCAAAACTTAATTAGAAACAACTTTGTGTTTCTATACAATGGAAACTCTCAAACAATGGGTTGAATTACTCCAGAATGCGTACATGGCTCTCAGAGCTTGCTGTTTACCAGGGACTCTGGGCATGAACGGTCACCGGCGGTTAGTACTGCATATTCTGAAGATGTTATCAGCCAAGATTTGAGAATAGATCAGCACATTGGGTGCTAGATGCTTTCGAAATCTGACCCCAGCTGTGAGTGCTGAATACGTGGATATCTGGTCCAAGATTACGTCTTCTGGGTTAAATGTAACACTGAGATTCTGGCTGGTCATTAAGGGTTCCCTGTTGCTCGTCTCCCAGACATCCAGTTTGAATAATTCCTCTCATCTCAACTCGCTCTACCGTTTCAACTGGATTCAAAGTTCTTCCTCGTTTACTGACCTGAAACTGTTGTGTATTATTGCTTTGTGCTGTTGAAGAGCTGCCCTATGCAGGGAGCAAGGGGGAAAATAGTATCAATACCTCACAAAGGAGGGTTTATATCACTCCCATTTTACAGATGGATACATTGAGACACAGAGAGGAAAGTGATTTGCTAAAGCCATATGAACAATCCTCATGGAAGCTATGTGGAATGGCTGGTGGCAGAGCTGTTTGGAAGATGGCATTTCTACCTCCTGGGACAGTCTGCTGTTTCTATATTTGTTTTCATCCTAAAAACCAAAACATGGAAGAAAAAGCTTGGGAAAAAGCCAATTCAAAAATGTCTAAGTGAAATATTTCAACAATTTCAACACAGACTGAACATTGTAACTTTGAATTTTACCACTGAAAAAACCTAGAAAAATTAGTCACAATTCAACATTTTCCCTTGAAAACAAAATGCCATATTTTGGTCAGAAAAAAATTCCAGCGAGCTCTACTGGCTTCTTGTCTGGCAGCAGATTGCACCCAATGGAACAGAGCTCAGCCAAAAAAAGGAAACAAAAATAGATTTGCTAATGAGCTGCATCTTATTAGCAGAGGTCAGAGTTGTTTGGATAATTGTACCCAGGTACATTCCAGTGGATGCAACTGCCGCAGCAGCGTGATGGAAGCCCTAAGGAACCAGGAGAACCAGTCTGACAAACGCCGCGTCATCACACACTACCTGGCCATAGACTCATAGACTTTAAGGTGAGAAGGGGCCAGTGCGATCATCTAGTCTGACCTGCAAAATGCAGGCCTCAAGACCTCACCCACCCACTCTAGCAGTAAGCCACCAACCTATGACTGAGTTATTTACCTCCTTAAATCATGATTTAAGGACTTAAGATACAGAGAATTCACCGGTAGGTGAGCCATGCCCTGTGCTACAGAGGAAGGTGGAAACCCCCCAGAGCCCAGGTCAATCAGCCCTGGGGGAAAATTCCTTCCCGACCACCACACCCATGTCAGCTGCAGGCTTGCTCAAATGGGAGTGAAGCTAGCTGGGTTCTACCAGGGATCCCTCAGTACTGTAGTGTGGCCTGGGATTTCTTTTCAGCAGTGTGCTAGAGTCCTCAAACTGGTCCAGGAAACTGGCCCTAGACCAAATGGCACCCTAGACGAGGAAGGTCTTTGCCTCCCTCCAACCCCAGTACACTCTCTCAATTCCACAATAACACCAGATTTGCAATACTGAGGCGGGCTCTCTCTTCACTGGCTGACTGGTGCCGCCCTGCCCCGAGATGCCTGCGAGAGCCTGGCTGACGGCACGCTAGAAGGCTTGAGGAAAATGCAAATTCTCAGCCTGGAAGGTTCCCCAAGTTTCTGCAACAGCCCAGAACATTCTAGGTGCTTAGGGACAATCAAATCCACACCGGGAACACCTGAGATATTTTGCATTCTATTTCTCCTTTTGGTTGCTAGCATCAAACCCAGCCCAGCATCCCCACAGGCCTGCCCCTAAATCCAGCCCTGACTGGGTTAAACCCCTGCCCACAGTGGTGTTTACAAAAGGCTGCACCTCCCAGGCTCTGCCCACCTGGAGACAGCTTGTCTCCCATGGCAATGAATGGCTAGGCTCCATTCCCAGACCGGCTCTAGATGCAGGGTAGCCTTGGGGGGCCACGTCAGCGCTTTGTCCTGGTTAAACCTCCTGTCAGACGATCACTCCCCGCACAAGGCTGTGGTGTGGCTTACTGAACTATCTGGGGGGTGCTTTGCGATCCCCAGATGAAAGGGGCTCTAGAGTTGCCTGCTGTTTCTCCCTCTGTCCGGGTGTCTCAGTCGAGGTTGGGTAAAGGAAGCAGAATCCTTGCCCCGCAGCAAAGCAGTGGATCTGACCGGAGCTTTACCACAGGAAAAACCCGCGACAATGGCTGATGTGAAAGGTTGCCTCTTCCACAGGGGTCTACTGCTTTTCTGATTTTCTCTGAACGGTCGTACTGGATCAGTCCATCTAGCCCAGGACCCGGCTTCTGGACAGCAGCCCATGCCAAGTGCTTCAGAGGGAATGAACAGAACAGGGAATCAAATGATCCACCCTTCAGCCGTCCCCAGCCTCTGGCACACAGCAATCTACCCCACAGTGCGTTCACGTTCCAGCCGTGTGAACATTGCATTCGGTGCCGGCCCAGGTCCACCAGTTAGAGTCCCATTCAGGTGACACACCTGCGTGACTGTGCTGCTCTGGGTAAGAGCTAGTGATAAATCCCTTGCCTGTGGATGTCTTTGCCAGCTCCAGCACCTTCCACGAAAGGCACTCTGTGCTTTAGACATAATGGACCAAACACTCTGCCGCCATGAACTGGCACTCCTACACCAATTTACACCCCTGGAGAATTTGAGCCACGTAGTTGTCACATGACACAACCCTCCAGGGATGTGTCATTTCCCCCATTTGTAGGCAGGGGAATCTGACATATGGAGTGATCTGACCAAGCAGCCTGTTTCTCTGCAGGTGAACCTGATGGACTGAGCATGAATTGCCCAGCTCCCTTTAATTGGTGTTCCCACCTGGTCGTTTAGTTTGAAGTGGAGGGAACAAACATGATAGCCCCAACTGGACAACATCATGGAACATGAGACAGGTGAACAAAGAAAGGGTTCAAGGCCGAGAGACCTTAGGAAATGGATTCTGGCACAAAATTTCAGCAAATGCAGTGTCCTGTCCCTTTGAAGACCAATGTTCATCACCGTCCTAGAGGCCTGACAGCAAAATGGCTCACCTTGGTTCTCTGCTGAGCTCCTATGGATCTTCTGTGTCCAACTCCAAGTAAGCTTCAGGCCCCAGCTCCAGGCAGCACAGTAGAGGAAAATTAACCAATTACCCACAGCTGGCCCAGCCCAGCCCTCCACCTCCAGGAACTCAGCAATCTTCTTTGACCAACAGAATATTAACCTTTTCTCTGCCAACTCCTGGTGAGGCCCCTCAGTGACCCACTATCAGAGAACGTTTTTCAGGCCGTACACACTTGGGCCCTGATCCTGTGGCTGGATCCTTGAAGACGTGTGGAATCCCAGTGATCTGAAGGCTATGTTGTTCTGACTGCAGAATTGGGCCTTTGGTCTAGATTTAAACTGGGAACTGGTCTTCAAAGCTATATATGTGCCTAGCTCTCGCCGATGACAACAGGAGCTAGGTGCATAAATACCTTTGAGGTCTGGGCCTTAGGGTCAGAATTTTAAAGCTATCGAGGCACCTAATGGGATTTTCAAAAGCATCAAGCTACTACTGAAATCCTAGTCAGATGGTGAAAAATTTCAAGCAGCTCTGGTTAAATGACTGTGGTAACAAGCCTCACAGATTCAACAGAGCAGATACTGAATCTTTCCAAGAGGATAAAACCCCAAACAAAACCCACCATAAACTCAATAAAGTTTATTTCCCAATCTTGGCTTCGTAGCTTTCATAATATCTTTGTAATACAAATCTTAGCAAGGAAGTGAGGACATTCACATGCCTGAACACAAAAATTGGGGTATCTGTATAAAACATTCCAACACAGGATTGATAGAGGGATACGACCTTTGATTTCTTTATTTTTGTATCTTTCTGTTAATTCCAGAAAAAAAGCTTTCCGTACAAAAATCATTGCATCTTTTGGAATAAACCTTTAAAATTATTTTTTTTTAAAACGCAGCTTCTGTTTTTACAATACTTAAATATATTACTTGTATTTGCAAATGAATCACACCAGAGAACATTCACAGCATGGGCGTCCTGGCGGCTTGTGTGTGTGTGCACATGTATTTCCCCTTCCAGGAAAAGCAAGATGTTGAGGATGAAGAAGGTGATGAAAAAACCAGAGAGTGGGTTTCTTAATATTTGCACTTGTTAACAAAGGACATCACTAGCAAGGAACTCGGAAGGAACAGCAAGGTGCATTCAATACGAGACCCTAGAGTACAGAAACAGAACGCACACTGCACAGCTACAGCGATAGTTTCAGGCAAAGATCCGTGACTTTTGACGCACGAGGTCTCATCAGTTTCAACCCCAATTCTCACGAAGACCGGACTGCACTTATAGAACCCACTGGGACAGTATTTTGCTCCCAGTTACACCAGCGTAAATCCAGACTGAAGCAGAGTGACACTGCTGGATTTACACTGGTGAAACTGAGCAGCATCTGGCCAACCAGTGCTAGAAAACGGTAGATTTCAGAGATATGTGCAGTGTGGGTCTGCCCCAAAGCCTACTGAAGTCAATGGAGGCTTTCAATAGACATAAGAGAGCACTGGATCAAGCCCTCGGGACTGCAAGATGTCACGAGAGGCAGGTTAGTTGAACTGATAAAAATGATGCTGTAGCATTTGGTTATGCCTGGTTCTAGCATTTCACTGGGGCAGCTCTCTGGAGGAATTACTCCAGTGAGTGAGGTTTGCAAGACTGGGCATCAACAATCTGCTGCTGCACACGATGTGGGATTTCCCCATCAGAGATCAGAGTGACACTGTCCTAAAATTAGGATCGAGAGATGTAATTCTCCTTTCCATTACTCCAGTGTAATAATCATGTAAGCAAGAACAGAATCAAGCCCAAAGGGGCCTGATCTCATCTCCCCACACACAGATATTTAAACATGGAGCCCACTGAGATGCTAAGGTACCTCAATCCTGTAGGATTAAGCCATTTCCATCTTCCCACTGTTTCTTCTCCTGTCTGCTTTTATACAGAGCCTTAGTGACTCAAAGGCTCTCGCATGACCTTTTTTCATTCAGAAATGAGGCTGTTAGAACATAACCTTGAGGACTAATGTTAACTAGCATTGCGTAAAACTTTTGCAATAAGTAAACACAGAGATCTTAGTATTTTAACATGCTGTCACCTGGACCCACTGGTTTTAAAGCCAATTAGCTGCTCTGATGCTGTGCACCATTTTTCCCTACAAGCCTACGCTGACTGTGAAGTCATGTAAAACATCATATTGGTTAAATTAACTCCAGATCATGTTCTAACATGATCACATTTCTGAGTGAAGAACAGTCATAAGAAAGCTCTTACAGCTTGTAAGCTAGAGGAAAACGGGTCCTCTAATTTTCCACTTTAAAATAAAGGAAGGGGAGAAAACACGTCTTTTCTCATTACCGTGAGAACAGGCACAGTGTAGTTTAGCTATTTAAAAT
The DNA here is from genome assembly GCA_007922175.1 of Pelusios castaneus. NCBI lineage: Eukaryota > Metazoa > Chordata > Testudines > Pelomedusidae > Pelusios > Pelusios castaneus. The sequence goes on from ML685892.1 coordinate 1,231,084, forward strand.
GTCATCAAAGATCTGCAAATGTGTTGAGCCCGGAAAGGTGCATGTGCATGAGAGTGGGAAATAAAACGGCTATGTCTGTAAAGTTTTATTGTTACTCTGTAATTTAGACATTGTTATTGACATTAGCCTTATCCACGCTACTTGAGCTAGCTGTCAGCTATTGTGATGAAAGAATAGTTATAAAAGAGTACTGCCAACAGTTGAAAGATAAATCCAACCTACTTTTCTCTAGAGCTGGTCAAGAAATTAAAAGAAGTCTGCAAAAAAAGCCACAAAATTTCAAAAAATTCTGCAGAAAAATTCCAATTTTTGGAAAAATTTCAACCACTTTTATCAGCTGGTCAAAATTATTTAAAAAATTTGAACATTAAAAAGAAATCAGAGAAATTTCAATTTTTTTAACCAGCTTTACTTTTCACTCAGGCAGAGTTAAACAAAAATCAGTTTTCAGGGGACCCCTTTTGCTCACATCTGTTACAAGCTTTAATACTGGCTTAATAACACAGGGTTTGACACTCCACTGACATACCAGTTTTACACTGGGGCAACCAGGCGTCCAGAGAATTCGATGTGTAGCAAGAGCTGGTCTAATCCACTTCCATAATATAGCGGGTAACCTCAAAAGCCAGAAGAGATGTCAGCAATTCCTGGCTAAATCCCTTGTTTAGTTCTTAATGCTGTGAAATTATCAATTGCATTTGCCACCTCCCTTTTGCAAGCAACTCAGTGGCACCCTGTAAGTCGCAAATAATGCCTGTGAAACCCTAGGAAACAAAGTACAACCAATGCGTCAACCTTGAAAATATGTAAAATAATGCAATGTTCTAAAATACAGAGGTAGAGAACGAGATTCATTTGCCAAAGGAGACAGACATCTGGATTCTCAGCAGATGGAAAATGGCAGAGGCCAGATTTAGAAAGATACTAAAACATCTGGACAGGTGCCTGGTTGGATTTACCAGTCAGCTGGACATCTATCCCCCACTGGCTTTCAATGGGAGTTTGGCACCTGCAGCTTTTCTAAACCCCAGCAGGTGCCCACGTGCATCTACAGGCACCTAAATCCCTTTGTATATCTGGACCTAGCTCTAGCAGCTTGCATGGGGCTATGGCAATTTACATCAGCTCAGATCTGACCTGCGTCTTTGCGCCTTTGCACTCACACCTTCTGCTCTGAGGTAGGCAGTGTGTGTGCAGGGATCCAGAGATCGCACAGTTGGACTCAGCCTGTCAAGCTCTGCCAGTGAATGAGTGCTGGGACAAATCAAATCCAGGCCAGCAGGGTGCCAAATATTTATCATGCTATCACTCTCCCAAACAGGAATAAAATACCCACCGCGATGCCATGGAACAAAAGGTGTTATCTTAAACTCACACCGATAGCAGCTCACCAGGCTGATAAATAATAGTGTCCCACTGGAGAGATCTCCTTCAGGAAAGGTCTGTGGGGGAATGTACAGAGCTACGCAGCAGTAAACAGCATACAGGTTACAGACTTTAGAGAGAAGTTTCTCCTTCACAGGCTGCACCAGGAGAAAGCAGTCTTGACTGCAGGTTCATGGTCATTCAATAACCTTCTGTCGCAGTTTGCAGGGCCATGATGACTCCCCTCCAGCCGATGACATCGCCCCCCTTGTTCCCCTCCCACTGGGATTTCCAGGGTGGGCCTCTCTAGAGTGGAGGGATGATTGGGCCAAAAGACAGGGAAGCAGGCAGACTTCCAGAGGCGCTGAGTGCCCACTGAGTCAGCTGAAGCCAGGAGGAGTGCGGATGCACAGTGCCTTTGCAAATCAGCCCCTTAGGGCAAAGCATGTGAGAGATTGGTGCATTTGTACATGGGACTGCTGTACCGTCCCCGAGACGAAGCCCGTAGAGAAGCCAAGTGTCTACGACTGATGTCAATGCAGGAGGCTCTCCTTCAGTTCTAGCAGTAGAAGCCTGTGCTGTTAGAGCTAACAGGCCAATGGGGAGGTGGGTGAGCTGACTTAATACCATCCTTTCCCCCCTTTAATTTGATCCTATTGACCCTACCAAGCCACTGGTCCTTCCTCCCCGGGACCCTTCTTAAAGCCTGGTCTGTACTTTCACTGCTGGTCCCTAGGTGCAGAAGGGTTTAATCTGAGTTAGACAGGGCCTGATTTCAGAGGCACTGAGATCTTAGGGCTAAAGTTAATTTCACTGGGAGCTGCAGGTATACAGGGCCCTAGAATGAGCAAAAACTTTTCCCCCTCTGCCCAGAAATCAATGAAAATATTGTCATTGTTAACAGTGTAACAAATCCTTAGCTGCCCCAAAGCCTCATTATCCTCGTTATGTTGGGCATCTACTACCTGTGTAGATCCAACACCTTCCACAGGATAGAAAAAATACCTACCAGAGATGGGCAAACCTCAAACAATGGAGAGGTCTGGATGCTCATCCGAGATGAGCCTAAATTGGTCCAAACTGGTTTGGTGTATAGGAATCTCATGGGAACGGGAATGCTTTCACTGCTTAGCACTGAAGAGTCTTACCTGCATTGGAAACTTGGATCCAAACTTCAGAGAAGTTCAGGACTATTTCTAACTGAAACTCAGGCTCTGCATTATCAGAAAGCTGCACATTATTAAGCCTGACAGTGAGGCAGCTAATGTTATTAGCTCCATAGGAGGGACGGGGAAATTGAGGCACTGAGCAGTGACATCACCCACTCAAGTGTATGAGTCATAGAGCCTGGATTAGAACCTAGGACTTCCTGCCTACCAGTCCCCCAGTCAGTTAGAGCAATTCCCAGTCACTTCCTCCTGCAGGCTGGGCCATTATGGGGATGGGAGAGGATGAGATAGCATCATCTACAGGGGCAGAGGGATGAAAACTTAAAAAAATAAAAACCAACCAAGCTAAAAAGCTTCTAGCAAATTTTTCAAACAAACAAACAAACGAACAAACAAAAATAAAAAACTACAACAAAGTTTCTGGCTTGGTTTGAACTCTGGAAGCAGGTTTGAGCAGGTTCTTATTTTACCAGAATGGATTTGGCATGGCCTTGAAATAGAGGGTGAGGAAAATACACTAATCATGGCGCTGATCCAGCAAAGCACTTAAACACATGTTCAGATTTAAGCAAGCACTTGAGTCCCACTGAGTGTGGTATGTGTGTAATAGATGGGTCCAATATGCTTAGGTCCTAGGGGATCGAGTAAATAGTGAAGGATGGGGTGATGTGTTTGAGGATGTTTTCTGCTTAATAGACTGTTGTAAATATGAGTCTTTTTATGATCCTGTAGCCTCACATAGGTAGGGTCAGCACCATTGCACACCCACCACAAAGGTGGAATTAGGTTCCATACTGCATGCACAGCACATTTGCATGAGGTGAAACTATCTGTGCTCTTTCCTCCCACTGGCTTGAGAGTTTGCTCCAAATCCTGAACCACTTGCTGGCAAATGGGTCCCTTCCCTAGAAAGTTCCCCTTTGTGTGAAAGGCAGATTAGAAACATGGCAGGATCTTGATGTGCGAAACGGGGTTTCATTTGTTTCTCAGAAAAGCTAAATCCGAGGGACTCAAAAGTGCCAAGAAACAGGGCAGGAATAAAGTCCTGGGGAATGCTGTGCCCATTTACACAAAGTAAATTTGTGGGGAGGCAGGTTGTTGGGAAAATGAGGGGACTGGAGGAATTCAACTAACCTGTATTTTCCCCTAACCTAAACTACCTCTACTCTGCACTTCCTGGGGCTGCCATTCAAGCAATCCCTGCAACTATGCATGGGGCTCAGAATGTTTCAGTCCCAACTCAATGTCTGAAAGCCCTGGATGGGGCTTACCATAGGGTGCCTGCTGCTTGTGAAATGTCCTTCATTCAGCAGAATATGCCTTGCCACTAACTTCCCCAATGGTGGGTATAGTTGATGCCCAAGCACAGACATGCTGTGCAATCATAGACACATCTTCCGCCACATGATCGCGACACGCCACAACCCAACTGCCTCCCAACCCTTGAAAATCCTGCCCTCTGCCTGCGGTGCCCCGAGGCCTTTCAGCTCACTTTCCTTTACTGCAGCAAACAGGACCGTAATGAAGCCAGCACATACGTCTCCTGGGCTCAGGGCACGTCCTAAGGTAGCTAGTCACTAGATAAGGGATCTTACCCACATATGGGACGCAGTAGCTTCTGCTTGGTGGTGCCACATGAAAAATGAGCCCAGCAGGGCAGTGCCATGGTTCCTTTGACAAGAACGTCTGGTGTCAGCAGTGGGATTCTGGGGGCAGACAGAGGGCAGCTCATGGGAGAGGGGTGTTCCAGTATCTTCCTCTTAGAGTTAGTAGTTCCGTGGATGGGTCCTATGGGAGCATGTAGTCCTCTCCTTTCTCAGTGCTTTAATCTCCATGGTGACAAAGGAAATGACAGCCTTATTTGAGATTTAAAATATACTCTGCCTCCTGCTTTTCCCCCGGGCTGGAAGAGAAAGAGAGAGAGAGAGGGATCAGAAAGGCTAGAACATACAGTGCCTCTTGCTGATGTAACTCACGCCACTAACACCACAGTCTGGTGCTAAGTCTCCTTCACTGGCCAGTTCACGTGTAAAAGTTTATGAGTCCGCTACAACCTTTGAGCCTCGGAAACATGCAGCATGGTTTGGAACAAGACTGATCCCTGATGTAGCTGCACCAAAACCAGTGACATACGCCAGGACAACAGTGGCCCCTCGCTGTGCTTTACTGGGCACATCGGACATTAACCAACGTGTCCATAATGCTAAGAGGGAGAAGAAGGGCCCCACCTGCCAGGTTTTGGAGCCCATCTCGGCCGAAGCTCTCAGGGATGCTGTGATCTGACATATTTCGTTTGGTCCAGGGTCAGCCACAACATCTGCATCTTGATCCAACCTTCACGTGTCACGAGTGTCCAGATCCAGGGTTCTGGATCAGTCCACTGTGAAGATATGGATCTGAACTTCTAAAAGTGGGGCATTGGGGAGCTAGGGCAGGGAGCTGTGTCTGGCCAGCTCAGCTGGTACTGTGTTGTTTTGCTTTTTTGTAGGACTGTCCTTCTGTGCAGCTCTAAGGGCCTGCGTCAGGACCCACCCACCCCTCCCATTAATCTGAGAAAGCAAACAATGGGACCTGCTTGGCAGCTTGGTAGAGAAAGTCACCGCAGCGCAGCGTACACATCACCTGCACGGCACTGCCTGGCCCGTGCAGAAAGGCTGGCAGGCTGACAGGCGCCTGGGGCATTCCACGTGGATAGAGTCCGACCTCATCACCGCTGAGTGCACCAGCATGATTGCACCAGCACGGGCCATGACCAGAAGGAGACTGGATCAGCCGAATCAGAGCCTGGGAAGCAGAGCTCTCCCGACTGGCCTTGCTGCTCCTAATGTGTGCCTACACTGGAGCTGGGGGTGTAACTTCCAGCTCAGGCGGATACATCTGACAAAACCCTGGCTGGGGTGATTTAGTGGGTGTGGTCCTGCTTTTAGGAGGGAGTTGGACGAGATGACCTCAGGAGGTCCCTTCCAAACTTATGATTCTTTCTGCGCTAGCTGTCGCTGGGCGTGTGCTAAAAACAGCAGTGGAGCCGTGGCGGTGGCCCAGGCTGGTGGCTCCAGCACAGACAGACTGGTCTCGGGGCTAGTCGCGCCTCCTGCTGCCCGTGCGGCCGCAGCCAGACTGCCCGAGCTGGGACCCACACCTCCCACTCCAGTGTAGACCGACCCTTAGTCATCTCGCGGGTACATCCACACACGAGGGAGGGCGCTTTTGTGGTGAAAGGGCAGAACTGAGTCAGGAGACCTGGGGCCCGATTCAGCTCTCATTCAAGTTGGTGTCAATCTGGACTAACTGCAGCCGACAGTGGGGTGAAACTGGTGTGAACGAGAGGAGGATCAGCCCGCACCAGATTCTACCCACAGACTCACTAGATATGAGCGCCCCTGGCTGACACCTCGGGGTGTTATTAACGCTTGAGGGAACAGGCTGTGAAACACTCCACTGGTGAGAGCAGCGAGCTCTGTTTCACACCGAGGGTAAATGACTCCAAGGCGGTGGAGAATCAGCTTCACGGGGTGACCCTGGACAAATTGCCTCTTTATGTCTCAGTTTCCCCCTTGTGTAAAGCAGGGAAAGGAGGGTATCTACCTCCTGGGGGCTGTGAGGGCTAGTTGTATGTGTGTTTGCCCTGCGCTTTGGGATCCTCAGATGGAAGGTGCTGCAGGGCGACACCGCCCTCCAACGCTGTGCATTTCCAGAGCGCCTCTCACCCCACAGGGCCCAGATGATGTCTCTGCACCCTGCTCCAGCGTCCTACCTGACTGCTGAAAGACTGAACCTCGGTAGCCAGGGTCCTTCTGAAGCTGTATTTCCTTCAGAGAGAAGATGGAGGCAGCTGAGTGAAGGGAGAGAGAGAAGTTCAGAGTTAATGTGACTCACTGGCACGCTGAGCTAGGAGCTGAGTCTCCAGAGGAAACCAAACGCCAATGGTGTTCACGCCTCTCCCCCACACAGCACCCACTAGCCCAGAATTCCCCACCTTGTCACGCCCACACAGTCCCAGGATCCCTCACACTGCGGTGCCTCTGGTCCCAGAATTTCCGCCCCACTACACCACAGCTTCAAGCTGCATGAGTACCTGCTCCCTTTCTCGAAATGGGCCCAGAGCATGGGGCGTCTCTGTAGAGACGTGCATAAGCACAGTCCTTCGGAGGTTAATGAGGCTCTGTGACCATCTGCTGTGGGGCAGGACTGACTCAGCAGCTTCTCATTCATGCAGGACTGGGGCCCCTGTGCTCTGTCCTGTTCAATTCCAGAATGAGGCAGCTAGCAGGAATGTTTCCTGTGGGAATTTTCACAGGAAAAAAGCTCATTTGAAGTTTTCCCAGAGGAAACAACGATTTTCCCAGAGGAAAGCACCGTTTTCCCACAGGAAACAACGGTTTTCCCATGGGAAAAATGTCAGAAATAAAGGAAGTGTGGGAAAACCTACTTACTCCCTTTTCTGATTGTCTAACAACTTTTGCTGGTTGGCAAACACTAAGAAACGATTTAAAGTATTCCTATCACTCCCAAAGTCACACTTTCCTTAACCCTTCACTTTCGTAGGGGAAAAAAGGAGAGAAAAGATAAGCGTCTCTTCACACTCTCAACATGAAAAATTCCCAAAATACCAACAACAAAACAAATCTCTTCCCCCAGCTGAAAATCTCTACTTAGAAACTTTTCCAAATAATGAAAAGCACGGTCAAAATTGATATTTTTTTCCACCAAAAAATTCATTTTTGATGAAATCTCATTATTTAACAGGTTCCACTCAGCGCCTTCCCCGGCCCTGATGTATGCGGCACTTCTTGCCGGCCTGGTCCTATGCAAGACTGAGCCAGAATGCAGAGCTCTAGGGGACGAAGCAGCAGAGCTGAGAGACACAGCCAGGCTGGGCCTGCGCACACGCAATGCACTGTAGCCTAAGCACTGGACTGGAACTGAGACCTCCTGGTCCTGTCCTAATCTTGTCTCTTCCACTGACCTGCTTGGGCAAGACAGGACCTCACTCTGTGCCTCAGTTTCCCCGTCACTACCAAGTGGATCACGATCCTGACCTCCTTTGTAAAGTGCTCAGAAATCTGAGACTCAGCTAATATTGTTATTACAGGTCAGGATATAGCACCTTTTCCCTTTATACAGGCATGGGGGTCTTCACAGAAATGATGACTCAGACAAGGGCTCTGACCTATATTTGTTTTTCAGCAACAGAGTATGAGGCTGTGCTATCTCATGCAGGGGATCAATAAGAAATGTAACAGCAAGCTGGCCAGCCCATAAAGAGCTGTGTCCGGCCCTGGGACAGTTCAGCAGGGTAATTTGTGTGCTCACTGTCAGGGAGGAGTTGTACTCGGTCACCCAAAGCCTTGAAGTAAGGGTGTCGCAGAGCCTCTTCGGCGGAGATCCGGCATTTGGCTTCATACTGCAAAAACCACAGAAAAAGGTGTGTGTGTCAACGCGTATTGTGTGTGGTGACGTGTGCTCTGAGCACGTGTGAGAGCAATTACAGAAGCTGTGTGCGCGTGAGGTTACCTACGCTCTGTGTTTATGATGTGTGTGCGTCTTCAACTCTTCTTCAGTGGGAGAGAAGAACACAGTGAAGGGAAGGGGGAGACAAGTGCCCCAATTTTCAATCAGGGCCCCTCCATACGGCATCCAAACCCCTTGCTAAGTCGCCTAGGCAGGCGCTCAGGAGTAGTTGAAATGGCATTGGTTTCTGGTTAGCTGGATTAAGACTCTGTGTGGCTGTAAGGCAGGATTGTGTTTCTGGGTAAATCCCGGAACTTGGCAGCAGCACTGAAAAGTGGAGCGACCAGATAGCAATGCTGGTGAGGCACTGGGTGGAAGTTCTGCAGTTCCAAGACCGGGACAAACAGGCTCCTCTCAAAAACCTGAAGGGAAGGTGTTTCCCCCGAGTAAGGACAAGGGCTCTGATCAAGGAAGAGAGAAACCTGGAGAAGAAGGCAGAAGAGCATGTCCATACACCAAGGGACCTTGGGGGAGTTTATGAGTGAATACAGGGCAGTTAATGGGCTGGGCTGGGAATCAGATGATCTCAGATCTTGCTGGCAGGGTCAGAGAAATGGCTTATTTGGTCCATAACCCTTTGCCACTGTTGTACAGCATCGAGGGCCTGATTCAGTGCCCAGGGAAGTCTGTCGAGGACTCCAGTGGCAATTTGATCAGACCCTAAGGCGCCTTTGTACAGGTGGATGTTAACAACACACATCCCCGTTGCCTCCTCCGAAGCAAGCCCCTCCCTGTGTGTGGTTCCCAGCGAAAAGCCTCAATCCCAAGTTAGCATATGGAACATGTCTCAGATGGGCCACTGTGAGTGGAAGGCTCCCAGCTGCAGCTCGTGAGGCCCCCTGTTCCAACCCCTGGTGAGAAGGAGTAGGGCAGGCAGAGCTAATGTCCAGGAAGGAAAGCTGAATGGCGGCACCTCCACCTAACCTGCCCTCTGCAATCTGGCTGGCCAACCAGGCCACTTACCAGGAGGAGACTCGTCAGCAAGTTGATGCCTTCTGTGTCCAGCCTGAGAAAAAAAGGAGACTGTGATCATACCCCAGAGACTCTGCCATGCTCGCTGGAGGGCACTGCTGGCCATCTGAGGGACAGTGCACTGGCCTTTTGCAGAGTTGCTGAGCAGGGTTCCCAAATATTAATGGGCCTCCCCCAGCAGGGTGACCAGATGGCCCAATATTATTGGGATCATCCCGATATTAGGGGCTTTGTCTCATATAGGACTCTATAACCCCCACCATGTGTCCCAGTTTTTCCACACTTGCTATCTGCTCAGCTGAACCCCGGCTGGCAGTCTCAGAAGAAAGCAGAAGGATGGAGGAACCTCTGGAGGTGGGCACTTGTGTGTGACCCCTGGAGGAGGGTCCTTCCAGGGCAAGTTGGATGCACTTTAGGAGGGCATGGTGAAGGAGGCCTGCTCCCACCCGGGCTGCACCTTTTCCGTATATTAGCAGAGACCCACAAAATCCAGGGCTCTCAGTCTGGTCCTTTCCCAGCCCTCGGTGCCCTAGTCTTCCATGTGTGAAGAGCCCAAAACTACAGTGCAAGTGTGGGTCTCAGTTCAAGAGAGGTACCTGGGTGCATGATTTATCAAGGGCTGGGCTCGGTATAGGGGAAAATTATAAGCCTTAAATTCCACGTTGGACGTGATTCCAGGCCAGGAGTCTTCTGTAGGGGTGCCTGGAGGAGAAAGGCAGGTTTAGACTCATCACCCTTGCTTGGGCTATGGAAAACTGCTAGAATCTATGCTAGATGGCACCAGACAGAACAGCCCCTAACAGAAAAGCCCCACTGAATCTCGTGAAAACCAAGAGCTGTTCCATAGCTGTTTTGAACCCTCCCCTGGAACTGAATAGAGAATTCTCTTCCTACTGTTGTAGTCTATAAGAAGGTTATAAAACCCTACAAACAAGGATCTGATTCTCTAGTAAATCCTATCGGGTTTACAGAGTTAAAGACCAGTCTAGCAGCATAGGAAAGGTGAAGGATTTCCCACTCTGCTCGGTCGGCCACCTCCCTCTCGTGGAGATAAGAGAGAATGCAAAAGACTCACCAAGCAGCCTGAAGATTAAATGGAGCTCTTCTTTCACAGTGGAGCCTGGGAACATGGACCGCCCGGTAACCATTTCATAATGTATGCAGCCCACACCCCTAAACAAGCAGCAGAGACACTGGAATTAGAGATGGGAAAGTCTACCCCTGCCCCTCGGCGACTGTAGCAGTGCATAGCTCCTTCCAGTTCCAGCCCTTGAATTCCCTTGGACGTGGAATCATAGCTAGAACAATCACACTGTTATTACTAGATTTATTAATCGCATGAGCTTTCGTGGGAGAAAATCCCACTTCGTCAAAGCGTCTGACGAAATGGGATTTTCTCCCACGAAAGCTCATGCGATTAATAAATCTGTTAGTCTTTAAAAGTGCCACAGGACTCTGTTGTCTTTCTACAATAGACTAACACGGCTACCCCTTTGGAATTTGACTGTTATTACTGCTAACCATGCACATAATATCACACAACACGTTCAGACAAGACCCCTGCTCCAAACAGCTTGTGCCCTCCAGGACTCGGCACAGACACTAAAGCAGACGGCAGTCCAATGTTATTATTTAACATTATTTAACTAGGCAGCAGAGCGCCTGGTGCCTTGCCCTGGAGAGCTTGGGACTCTAACTGTGCCCTGCCTACAGATGCTGGCTTACCACATATCGATGGGCGTGGAGTACTCCGTACATCCCAGCAGAACGTCTGGGGGCCGATACCACAGCGTGACCACCTCGTTGGAATATGTTTTTGTAGGGATCGATTTGGATCTGGCGAGACCTGGCGATGAAAGGAACGTTAGCAAGGCTGCTCCTGTTGTGTTTTGCTGCAACGCTGCGTCCGTCCCAGCAGCGAGGAACAGAGTGAGCTGTGTGGACAAATGTGCAGAAGAGTTCAGCTTCCATGCAGGCAGTTAAACAATCTGGCCTACTGCATAAGACGCTCAAATGCGAGCTGTTAGGTGCTGAAGCTACACCCCAAAAGAAACCCCTGCCTCCTGCAAACATTCCCCCACCACGCTCCGCTCCCTCGTTTGTGCCTCAGGGGAACAGGTACCAAACTGGAACCCAGCTAAGTGGAGCAGGCTGTTTCCACGCAAAGGTGGCTTGAAAAGCACAGACAAGGTTGCAGCTGAGGTTATTGTGTCCTGGGCTGCTACAGGAACCTGCTTCTTTCTGCACTCACTGCACCAGGCCCAGTCCGGGCCAATGCTGTTCTCTCCCTGCCCTGCCCTGCTCACCGAAGTCGGCCAGCTTTAGCTCCCCTCTTTCATTGATGAGCAGGTTCTGCGGTTTGAGGTCCCGGTGCAGGATCTTGTTCTGGTGGCAGTATGACAAGCCGCGGAGCAGCTGGAACAGGAAGATCTGGGGCAGAAGAGGAGAAAGGGCACGTTCAGAGGGAGTGAGGGCAAAGCTTGGCACGTTTTTCAGCAGAGAACAGGGATGAGCAGAACCTGCAATGGGCTCGGGACCCTTCAGGGTGAATATAAGCAGTAATAATCTCGACTGGAAAGGGGAATAAAGATCACAGAGGACAGCTCCGGCTGAATTTCAGACTCTCCTAGCCAGAAATTAATGGTGGTACGGAAGGGGGAATGGGAGCATCGATAGGAATGGAGGCACACCAAACTCCTGGTGGGGAAGAGAAGTTGTGGGGGGACCTGACACGGTGGGGGGGACACAGAGCTCCAAGCATGGGGGAGGAGTGGCAATGTGAGGAAAGGGAGCAGACGGTCCCTGGCATGGGTGAGCAGGAGAATGGGGAACCCCAGTATGGTGGAGGAGGGCATGGGGGCACAGAGAACTTCTGTTGTGGGGGAGACTGAGGAGTATGTGCAAGGAGACCCTGAAATAGAGGGAGATGGGGGGCACTTGCAGGGGTGCAAGGAGCTCCTGGGGCGTGTGGTGACTCAGTTTCCAGGCATTACGAAGAGCTACCCGTGTCCCTTCAATGTAGCCGCATTTAGTTCTTAACGATGTCAGTTTTCTCATTTGTCATCAGATGAAGATTGAACACCGCCTGATGTTAGGAGCAGGACAGAGGGGTGGAATCTTTGTCGCGGGGACTTTCTACACCCTGGTGACAAAGTCCCGCAATAAGGTGCCATGAAGGAAATGAAGTCGCCCCAGGGCGAACAGAGAAATAAGGCATCCATCAACAGCTGCGGAATGAGGGTAAACAGGGTGCGCAGGTGACCCCAAATTATCCAGGTTAGTGAAGGCCAGAGAAAACAGTGGGGCACTTCAGAGATGTCTAAAAATGCTCAGTGAATGAGCAATGTGATGGCAGGTTACATTCATTATCAACAAGTACAAGACAATACACGCTGGGTGGGGCAACATGAGTGAGAATGTCTGAGTGGTCTCGTACCTTCACGTTATACATGCTCATCAGGTTCCCGCAGTTATCCAAATACTGCTTCAGGTCGTTGTCCTGCAACAAGAAGCGCATCCCGCAGGAACTTTCTAAGTGACCACGAATAATTGGGAACATTCAGATGTGTCCGCAGCAAGTTACTGACAACACCTGGCGATGGCCAAGATACTGGTGCACAAGCTGAGAACGGTGAGTGAAGTTTAACAAGGGCTGGGCAGCTAAGTCCCATTGCAAATTGAATGCACTCTGGGGCTTCTTTCAGAGATTTCTAGAATTTAAAGTCAGGAAGGACCATTGTGAGACTCTCGAACTCACCCCGAAGTGGCTGGTGCAAGGGGAATGGGTGGAAACGGAGGGCTAGGGAAACTTTGCCTCTCTTATTTCAAACATAAGTAAACAGCTGGATGCAGCAGTCACTGGGGAAATCCCACAGCTCATGTCACCCAGGAGCTCGGAGCAGATAATTGTTATTAGAGGTGAGGAAATATTTTGCTAATTAAAAACAACAGAGTAAAATCTCTGCACATTGAAGAGACCAGGCCTGGGTACCTAACGTTAATATTGTGCGGTGGGTGTTGTAACGACGCCCACTCTGGTACACAGCAAGATCTAATATCTATATTCCTACATAAAGTCTCTTTACACAAAAGCTCACTGTTGTAAGAGTGACTGGTCTGTTTCTGATACCCACATGGCGAGGATTTATAACCCTGTCAATACTTCCTAAATAAACAGATAGTAACCAAAAACATCCAGAACGTATTTGATAGAATTTTTGTGAAATGTTCCCCCTTTTTTGGCCCGTTACAATCCTTGTCAAGAATTTGCAAAGTTTGGAAATTTTTCTGCATTTTGAAAAACACAAAAAGGTTTGGTTCCCCGGGGAGATTTCCCCTGCTCCCTCCCCCTTTTTTCCTGCACCCAGCACTAATCATCGCTCCATGGACTCTTTCCATACCTGGAATAAGCCTCCATCATTCCCAAGGGTGAGGAAAGGCTGGGTGTGCAGGTTGCCCCCAGAGAAAACAAGCAGCCCTTGGACTCACCAGGTACTCGAAGACAAGGGTGAGGGAGCGCTCAGTGTGGATGAGATCATGGAGAGTCACAATGTTTGCATGCTTCAGGTTCTTCAGGAGGGAAACTGCAAGGCAAGAAGGCGGCAACGTTACTCATGCGGACTCACAGGGCCAGCCCAAGGGATTTTGGCACCCTAGGCGAACTATGATTATGGCGCCCCCTCCCCTACATGTTATAAAAGACAATGTATGTAAAAAATTCTCTTCCATCTAATTTGGTGCCCTAGGTGACCGCTTAGTTCACCTATATGGTTGGGCCAGCCTTGGCGGCAGACCTTGCTGGGAGGAGTGGTAACCTGCACTGGCTGGCCTGGTCCTCATGGACTGGGTCAGTGTCTTGCAAATGGAAGAGTCAGTCCTTCAAGGCTGAGCTGCCCATCCAGCCCTCAGGCAAAGCTGATTCAGCAGTATCTGGAGTAACATGGCTGGAAACGCCCCCCTTTTCAGGCAGTCATCCTAGGAATGGCCCGGTGCTCCAGCGCATCTCCAAGGGGCACAAGCAATCGTTCGTTCCATTGTGAGAACAAGCTAGGCAGTGCTTCCAGGGGGCTGGTCACTGGAAGGGAGGCTAGCTTGTCGTTAAAGGACTGGACTGGGTGTCTGGAAGCCTCTGCTCTATTCATGGCTCTGCCACTGACTTCCCATGTGGCCTTGGGCACGTCCCTGCAGCTCACTCCCTCGGTTCGCCAACTGGATAAGGAGGAGGAGTATTGTTTCGCAACCTCTGAGGGGTGGTTGTGCTCCTACAGTGGCAAGGCACTGAAGGATGGACGGGAAGAGAAGGGGAATGTGCTGCTGCTATTTTACTCCCCTATGACTGATTAAGGAGCTGATGGTCTCCATAAAGAATCTTACCCAGTTGTCCCAAAAGATGGGGCCCCCAATGCCAATCCTCACAGAGAAGGGGAGCAGAAGGCATTTGAGTCTTAGATATGGATGCAAGAGACTGTTCCAGAGAACTGGCAGGTCAGATCACTGGCCTTACAGTAACTGTGGGCTCATTTGAATCAGAAATGTCGAGTTGGAAGGGGCCATGAGAAGTCATCAAGTCCAGCCCCGGGGCTGAAGCAGGACCAACTGGTCAGCGTGTGTAAATTGCTACCTTTACACAGTTATAATCACGATTCCCAGATTTGTGGTGCATCACTGTGCGCGATGCCTTTCAGCACAAAAAATACCTCCTTACCCTCCCTTATAGCTGTGCAGGGTGCCCCTTCTTCATGCTCCAGACGGATCTCCTTCAGTGCGACCAGGTTCCCTGTTAGCTTGCTGCGCCCCTTAAAAACAGTGGCATAGGTCCCCTGTGGGAGAGAGAGAGAAAAACGCAGCTCATTCATTCACACCTGGGCAGCATGGAGGGCTGCTATGGAAAGCACCCTGCACGTACTACAAACCAATGGCCATGGGAACATTTTATCACTGGATGGATGGGACTGAAAAACAAGGGCAGGATAATTTTATGGTCGGGGTGACACTGGTAATACAGGAGGGGAAATTACCACCTGACCCCCTGCGTTACTGAAGACATTGATTGCTATTCATATCTTAACTTTGACAATAATCCCAGCCACCTTTCATCTGCAGGGAAGAATTCTGGGACTGGCAGTCCAGGTTTCTCCCACATGAGTTAAAGAAGCAGCTCCATCAGAGGGTAGCAGTAGTGAGTTATTTTGCTATACGTGAACCAGCCACCAGAAAGGGACTTAGCCAGTGCATGGCGCATTACTGCATAATTACTCCACCTGTGCGAGAAGTGGGAGACGTTCTCCCGCCATCCTAGCGCTGGTGTGGAGAGTGCTTAGATCGCTGTCACTTATATCACGTGGGAGGGTGTCTTTTTCACACCCCAGAGTGATGTAAGTTAAACCGACTTAAGCTGCAGTACAGATCTGTCCTACATTTTGGGCTCAAACACTGAAGGCCAGATTTTTCAAACAAAGGAGCTCAGATGGCTCCCTCTTAGTCTGTCAGCCTGGAATAGCCAACCCTGCCTGTAAAATAGCCATCTGGGCAGCCAATTAACCGTTTACAGACATACCCAAGGGCTTTGTGTCTGCAGTTTAGTCACAAACAGTCCTTTAAGGGTTTAGTTTGAGAGGGTAGGAATGGTCTAGTGGTATGAGAACAAGCCTGGGTACCTGGAACATCTGAATTCTACTCCAGGCTCCGACACCAATTCCCCATGTGGCCTTTTGTAAATCATTTAACCTCTCTGCTGCTGTAAAATGGGAATAACATTTAGCTACCTCAGAAGGAAAGCGGGTTGTGCAGAGTGTTCGTAAATTGCTCTGAAGATAGAAAAGCCTGATCCAAAGCCCAGGAAAGTCAACTTCAAGATTCCTGTCAGTGTCGATGGTTTTTGGATCAGGCCCAAAAGAACTAGATAAGTGCTACATTGAGTATTTCTGGTTAACCATAACTAATCCTGAGCCAAGACCAAAGCCTCAGGTCCAACCAGGGCTGCATGCTGAGGAAGTCTGACTCTGGATCTGCCCTTTGGCAGCTAGGGCCCGGCTTTAAACTTCCTCTACAACCTGGAGGTGATTCCACTTTCTCCTTACCTCCCCCAGTTTTTCCAATTTAACATAGGTTTCCAGCTTCCCAAATCCAATGTCCGACTGCAAAGAAAAGGGAAGAAGGTCAGTGGGAGATATCCTTCTCTAGGAAAGGTTTAGCCCCGCGGCTGAAGGTCACCTCACAGAGGCTTTGGGGGGAAATGAATCAAGGCAGGTGTTCGTATGCAGAGGCTCTGCAGTTCTAGATGCGCAATGTCTATTAGTATCTGCAGGGGAGAACAGCCAGCCAGCCAGCCAGCCAATCTATCACAGGGAAAGCACAACTGAGTGGTTGCTTAAAGGAAACAAATGATACCTGCTTCCTCCCCCCACAGAACTGTGACGCAAGCTATTAACTTCATCACTGCACAAAGCATCCTCTGCCATGTGCCTGTGGCTTGAAATATTGCCTTCTGCAACTCCAATCTCTACGATTCATTATCATTCTGTGCACCTGTCCCTCCCTCACCCATCATCCTGGCATTTGAACAGCTAAAAATATGAGCCTCCCCCTCTTCAAATGCAGTGAAGCCAATTTCATCAAAGGCACCTACCCTGCGATCACACTTAGGTATTCAGCCCCTTCTCCTGTGCTAAAACTCATTTCCCACACGTTGCTCTTTAATAGAGCACCACTCCTTGATCCTCAGACGCTTTTCAAATCAACCATGAAAGAAACATTTCCTGTTTGCAAAGGTCACTCTATCAAGTAACAGTGAGGAAGACAGACTATCATCGACACAGCTGGTGGTTAAGGCGCTGGCCAGAGGTTCAGGAGATCTGAGTTCAGTTCCTACCACACTCTCCCAGCGTGACCATCGGCAAGGTCATCACCCACTCTGTGCCTCAGTTTCCCAATGGGGATGCCTTTGTCTTTTTAGATTTTAAACGCTTTGAGGGCAGGGACAGGCCCTGACATTTGGTTGTGCTAACTACACCACTCTGGGTGGAATGTAGTTCAGCCATTACTAACCCCAGCGTACGCACCTCTAGGTCAAAAGAGTAATTCCATGGGGGGATGTTTCTGTGACCTAACTGCGAACGTCCCTCTCGTTCTCACACACCAGTATGTATTTACGTACAGGACAGTCAGAAACACAGCTCTTATCTCAGGGGAGTTCATTGGCTTTTCACAGTCTGATTGATATAACAAATGCCATGTACATCTCTCCCTCAGCAGGCGGTGCTAGAGAAACAGCTATTGCTCGGGAGCAACCTTTGGCCATGGAGCACGGGTGCTGAGAAATCTTTTCTTATGTTCTCTCAGAATAAAGAACAATCACGGTCGGTCACCTGATTGGAGAGGAGCAGGAAGAGGGTGTGTGAATGCAAGCCCCAGAGACTATTAATCCACAGGGCATGAATTCTATGGGCTGCAGCAGGGAAAACGTGCTGTACCCAACCTCCCTTCCAAGTGGGATCTTGGAGAAGTCAATCAACTACAGAACACTGGTCAGTTTCTCGGGCCTCTCTGCCATGGCTGCCCCACCCACTTGTTTCACACAAATCACCAGACAGAAGAAGGAAATGATAGTCTTGCTGTTGACTCAGGGTGGGTTTGAACTAGCAACTTGGGAGGTCAGTGATACCAGTAGCTCCGTCAGCCCCCCCAAGAGCAGCTACATCAGTATATTTTGCAGTTAGTTGGTGGAGCTAATAACATGACTGCTGGCATTGGGTGGAGGGGAGGGAGGGGAAGCTGGACATGATCTCCTGGCCTACCAACGTCATAATTTCATGTAAAAATAACGAGAGTCCTGTGGCACCTGAAAGACTAACAAACTTCTTCGGGCATAAGCTTTTGTGGGCTCCAACCCTCTTTGTCAGATGTGCATCCGATGAAGTGGGTTGGAGTCCACGAAAGCCTATGCCTGAAGAAATCTGTTAGTCTTTAAAGTGCCACAGGACTCTAGTTATTTTTGCCGTAGGCAGACTAACACGGCTACCCCTCTGGAAATAATTCCATATAGAGAGTTTTACAGAGGCATTCATTATTCATTTACAGGATGATTAATATTTATGGGACGTTCACTTCACCCAGGTGTATTTTATTCAATGGACCTAAGAGACTAGGCAGGTAGATGTGCGCTGTCAAGTACATCAGCTTACACCCTTCTTCCTGCCTTGGGCTAGGGATCTGTCAAAAGCTTGCCAAGGCCTCTGACCCAGTGACTGGGGAACACTGATTCTTTCTGGAGATTAGGAGGCGTGCTGGCGTATCTGTAAACAAGGCACTGTGCCGTCATCTTGTGCAGGCTGGTGAGGTGCTATAAAGAAAGTGAAACTGAAATTAGTTCTAAGACTAATTCATTATTTATCGGCATTTGCATTTGAAGTAGGAGCCCCATCAGGTATTTGTTAAATGTCAAGTGACTTTCAGACCCCATCGCTTCTCAAGAATCAAACCTTAATATAGGCACAGGGGGGTGCCTGAGTGTGATGGGCAAGTGTGGAGAGTTACACGGCTGGGCGCTGGGACATGTGCAGCAAGGGTTTTGCACACATAGGAGTATGCATGTGGACAGGTGGGGATTTGCACACATAGGAGTGTGCATCTGGACAGATGAGGATTTGCACTCAGAGATCTGTGCACACAGGCTTGGGATTTGCACACATAGGTGCAAGCACGTGCAGGGTGAGAATTTACCATGCAATAGGAATTCACATGCATCAGTGCGTACATGTGGGCAGGTGGAAATCTACATATGTAGCTGTGGGAAGATAGGCACACACACGGGAATTTGCACAAGTGCAAGACAATTTACACGTGACTCCAAGCAGTGGCATATGTGCATGATATTGTGGGCCTGACACAATGGCCCCAGAACTCTTGAGCTGTGGGACTCACGAGGGAAGCCCGTCGAGACATCCTGCTGAAGGTCTTAGGGAACTCCGAGCTGTCCATCTGCAGCTTCTGCAGGAACTCCGGAGGTAGGCGGATGTCCATGGGCAGGGAGAGCCGCTTACTGACATCCTAGACAGGGCCGGCACAGAGTTAGTGTCGAGGGCCTCTATGCCGCTGAGAACCTTAAACAGACATGCAAGGAGCTGTGCTCGTTCCCCACTCACCACAGCCTACGTATTCCCCAGGCTCCCACCCCCAAGTCCTAGACAGTCTCATCTCATTCTCTGGGAACCCAGGAGCTCCCCCTCTGTGCACCCCTTAATCCCCCACCCCAGATGCAGCCCTGTGCACCACTTGCCTCCATGGAGAAGCGGCGCCGGTTGTTCCTTCGGTAGCGCACAGCTGTTGGGGAGGGGCCTTCCACCTCCGAGGGGGATATGGCGGGTGGTTCTGCCCGGCAGTGCCTGCCCAGATGGCCCAGCTGCAGGTGCCCTTGTGCCACGTCTGATGAGAGAGAAAAGAGAGGCTGAGGGGATAGATTGGACAGCACCAGGAGGCCACTATTCATCGATGCACGGGACAATCCCATTCCAGTGCTGCTCCTGGGCGCAGGCTGGGGAGCAAGGGGATCCCTTGACACTGATCCCTACCCCGACACCAACCCTTTCTGTGGACTTGGGCAAGTCCCTTCACCTCTCTGCACCTTTGCACCTCAGGTTGACCTTCAGAAACCCTG
The DNA here is from genome assembly GCA_007922175.1 of Pelusios castaneus. Lineage (NCBI taxonomy): Eukaryota > Metazoa > Chordata > Testudines > Pelomedusidae > Pelusios > Pelusios castaneus. The sequence continues at coordinate 1,250,755 of ML685892.1, forward strand.
GGCCAACCCTGTAATGGTCCCGGGGGAGCTTGCAGGAGCTAATGTATGTTTGCAAAGTGAATATAAATGCTCAGGAATTCTAGTAACTAACAGCAACTCTGCGGTTAGGACTGAGGAAGTGCCTAGGGACCCCAGTCAGGGAGCAGGGCCCCAGTGCTAGGTGCTGTACACACATGGATTGAAAGGACTGCTCTCAGGGGCATGCTTTTAGTAGTAATTGCTAGTGCTTTACCTCCATTGTACAGATAAGGAGAACCGAGGCATGGGGCAATGAAGTGACTTGTCTGAGGTCCTGCAGCAGGCCCATGACCAAGCTGAGAATAAGACTGTGATCTCCCAAATTCCAGTCCAGCACTTTATCCACTAGGCAATACTACATAGCCCCCTCCCATACATGGAGCACCACCTGCTTCAATGAAGCTTACTCTTCACCCTGAGCCAGGGTATCTTTCTCTGGTGCTCTGTGATTTCAGCTCTTGTCATAAACAGCATCGTCATCATTGTTTATTACTATTTGTAGGAGCTCTGGTCACGGAGCAGGATCCCATTGTGCTAGGTGCTGCACAAATTCAGAACAAAAAGACCATCTCTGCTCCAGGCAGTTCACAGCTCTAGTTATCTTATCTCTACCAGGGAGCACACAACAATAGCTGCTTTCCAAGAATCGGGGAATTGTGCCAGGAATTCGCCCAAGGGGACGTGAACCATTCTGAGCAAAGGGCATCTGAGACCAAAGGAGGGGTGGCAGATAGAGCAACCTGTGCGGCAGAATAAAACCAGCAGGCTCCAGAGGAAGGTACAAGCTCTGCCTCAAGCCGTTACATCTGAGCAGTTCACGTGGTCCTGAGAAATAGTCCTAAAACACAATAGCCTTTCTGAAGGCTGAAGAGATTCTGAATAGTAACCCTTCTCTTGGGAGTAGAAGTCTGAAGCACCATCAAGCCCCAGGGGCCATGAAAGGAGCAGGAAATTGGAACAAAACAAGCCACAAAGCTCTCTCAGGACCACTCCAGTTTTAGGCTTGCATTTAAACCCCTGGGCCTGTAATTAACGTCTGGTTGCTAGGAAGCTGTGGAGCGCAGGGGCCCGGACCACGGCTGGGTATAGCATTTAACGAGTTCAATACAGGTCACCCGAATCCCTGTGAGATGGATTCGCCAACTTGGCAGGGGCATTATTTCTAAATGAGCCATTCAAAACAAGCCATCTTCCAATTAGATGTTTCTGAATGAAGTTTGGCCATTTAAAGAGGAGTCAAAACCCTCCTGCGAGGAACAGCGGAAGAAATTTTACTCCCTTAAAAAAGGCTTTCAGCAGACACACGGCAATGTCTTAGGGGCCCTCCACAGCGACTACACAAGGCAACTCCCTTTGGCAGAAACAGCCGTCCACACGAGCCATTCACAGGGACCGAGAATGCCACTCACTGAAGAAAACGAGACAGTGGGAGAAAAGAGAGCAAGAGACATCATCCGATTACATTTTAAAGGTGATGGAGAAATAGTAGGGGGTCTAGTCCTGCTCTGCCACTGACCGGTTATGGGATCATTCTGTGCCTCTGTATCCCCCACACTGTGTCTGTTTAGAGTGTAAGGTCTCTGGGGTAGGGACTGTCTCCCACTACATTCATATACAGCCCTTGGCACAATGGGACCCTGCTGACGTCAGGTCGGGTCCCTAGGTGCTGTAGTCATATAATCAGCAATGGGTGCAGAGCCAGCCCCTGTGATAGGGATTGTTACACTTTGCATGAAAGAGCTGCAAGTGAGCGTGTCATTTTAACAGATGACGAGGACTAAGGGGTCAGAAATGGGGGGACTGCTGTATGGGCCCAAAGCCCTGCTTCACAGACACAGCTTTCTTACTGACCCAGTTCTTGGACTACTGCACCATGAGCCAAGCCCAGGCTCTCTAGCAATTTCGGGATCTATTTCTTTCAGCCCAGGAAAATACTACAGCCACAGCCTGGGAAACGGACCTTCCAGGCTGATAAAAGAGAAGAGCAACTGTGCGCACTGCTAATGGAAACAATCAAGGCCGCACACCCTACCTAAGCCCTTGAAAAATATAACGTTTGGCCCAATCCTCAAGAAGCCCTGACACAACCCTAAAGATCTCTCCAACCACCTCTCATTCCTAGGCAAAGTAACTGAGCAAAGAGGGCCCACCAGCCTCCAGCAGCACGCCACGTCTCCCACGAACCGAGCCACCAGGGAGCAGGACACAGCAGAGGTGGCTCTAGAAGACAACCTCCTTGTGGTCATGGAGGTAAGATTCCCACGGTCATGCTGCGTACTCCTAATCTGCCTGTGTGACCCAGCAGGAACAATGGCGCCAACTGTTTCTCTGTGGCAGAACTCAGAGGGGGGGATGGCTCATCCTCTCTGAAAGCCTTCCCTGGCGGCGTCCTGCAGGAATCCTCGCTAACGCCACTTCTCCTCAGTGTCAGCGTGAGAACTCCAGGAGCAACTGCGGCAAGACTGACGTGATGCTGGTCCAAAAGGGAAAATGCTTTGATCCACAAGCTGAGAGTCTGTCTCCACCTTCCAGCAAAGGCACATGGCCCTCATTCATCAGAACGACGCAAAGCTAAGCTTGGATGAACTGCTAGCATCAGTTTCCAAAGATGCCTGCTTTCTTTTCCAGTTCACTAAAACCGGGCCACAGGGACTCTCACATTTGTCACCTCTCCCGGGCTATTGTAACTTGCTGTGTCTGAAGCTGTGTGAGACACACAGGCTCTAGCTTGTACAGGCTGTGGCTGCACAGCTTTCCTATGGCTCAGGCCGACATAAGCATATCAGCCCCTCCACCGGGTTCTCAGAGAGCTTCCAGTGTGTGGCCTGGGTTCTCATTTCAAAGCAATAAATGGATCAAGCCCCAGCTCCATCTAAGACCAACTTTGGTTGATGAACCATTGGGATGGCTGCACTCCTCTGGGACAATGCAGATCTCAAAGCTCAGGACAAAGCGTGCGAAAGCTGAGGACAAAAGCTACTTTGCTGAGGGGATCCAGTGACGGAGGGCTGTTGTCATTCCCAGGAACTGAGAGAGTCTGGAAAGCACCCTGCCACACAAGGACACCTTGAGTCCCCTTAATGTCTTCTTGCTGCTGCTGGAAGCTGAATGTCACCACAGCGGCTGTGGCCCTGACAGGTTAGAACTGAATCACCAACATTTCTGCAGGGGCCAGTATTTCACCAAACTGCTCCCTGTCTCTCCACAGGCCAAAGGCAGCTAGATCCTCCAGGCTGAAAGCCCGTTGCAGGGAGAGCGTCTTGTCCACATTGGTTATTGGAAAGCATTTGCCAGGAAAGCATTTTATAATGCAGATGGCATGGGTCTGCAACCTATATCCTACTGCAGTGCAAGGCGAATGTGGGCTTTCTCTCTCCATTATACTGGATGGCATTAGGTCGCATCACCTACCAAGGCATTCCCTGTACCCAGGGACATGGTAAACTCTCCATTGCGTGGAGTCAGCATTGTGACGGAATGCCCTGCTAAAAGAGAGGCCTTCCTTCAGCTTACTTCAGTCCCTGCTGGTCTTCACATCTATACATCTGAGTTTCACAGAAACAGAGCTGGACCAATCCCAAAGGCTCTATTCACCCGCCCCCAATCTGAATTTTGTGGCTTGCTCATGGCACTAGAACGGGCCAGACTAGCACCCTAGATCCAAAGGCTCTCACAGTGTCCACCCGTGCACAGTATCTGAACAAGAGACGGCTAAATATCAGCAGGGAAATTCCCGACCAAAAATACCCTCGGCTCAGCCGCCCAGGGCACCGCTGCCATTAGCCAAGAAGTGCATGGAATGAGCCTTCTGTTATTGCTAGCATGGCTGTCTCTGCATTGACTTCAATCTGCTTGGACAGCTGTGAATAATCTCGCTGCTGGGTATTAGCTGGAGAGCTGCATTCACAGGGCACTGATCAGAGCCGGGGACAGCCCGCATCTGGCTTGACTAGCCCATCTCCTGGATGAGAGGAAGCTGATGAACGACCCGCAGAGAGGACGGCTAGGGGCAAACGTGGTTTCCTGGCATCACCACTGGTGTAATAAGGGGACCCGAGGGTTTAGGGGGATGGCTGGAGCTTGTATGGCCTTTTATCTATGGGAAGGATTCCTGATCAGAACCCACCTGATACCGGGCTGATTCGCACACGTATATTCAGGGGGATGGAGGTATCAAGAGGCCCGGCCTCCCAAGCCCACCTAGAGGGGCTTTGGTTTCCATCCCACACCTGAGTCTCTGCGAGTGAGGTGGCCGATCCAAGACCTGAGCTCTGAATATATGGTCCCTACTGCCTCTGCTAAAGGAGAACTCCTCTTCCGGTGAGCAAGCGGCCAGTTGCAATTGTTAGGGTATGTCTACACTGCAGTAAAATGCCTGTGGCTGGCCTGTGGCCCCTGCATTGCATAAAATTGCAATGTAGACATCGGCGCCGGGCTCCAGCCCAACCATCTACGCTGCAGTTTTACAGCCTGCAAACCTAAGTCAACAGACACAGGCAAGCCATGGGTGTTTCACTGCAATATAGATATACCCTTAGTGTCTGTGGGGCAGCTGCTGGGGCAAGGATATTGAACATGTGGCTTGCAGGCTGCACTTGGCCAGCACGATGTAATTAAAGAAGGTAAATTTCTATCCCTCATGGCTGCAAAGAAAACCTCCCAAATGAAAAGCGTGTGTAAAATGAGACACCGAAGTCTGCCTGAGTCTGCAGACAGCCTGATACAATAGCTGTGAGGGATGGGAGCTGCCCCGCTCCATATTGATCTTCCTGGAGCAGTAACGCTAAAGCTTATTGCTATGTCCACATTACCTGTTCCACTGCTGGTCATTTTGGCAGAAGGATTGAGAATGAAAGTGGGAGGATGGGAAAGCGCTGGGGAGGTGTGAATTGTGGCTTGGAAGGATATGGAAAGGAAGAGCAGAGAAAACTCATAAAGATAGGGGGAGAAAGAGAGATAAGAAGAAGGATGGAGAGGGAAAAGAGCAGACTGCAGTAACAGTGGCCTAAAAGAGAGCACATTTTCCCACAGTGCGGTGCAGCATGTGAGCGCAAAGGAAGGCGTACTTTAAAATGCAGTTACTTCATAGGGGCTGCATTCCCCCTGCTTTCGATCCAAACCTGCCACTGACATCGGTGAGGGATCGGCCACGGATTGAGAGGAACATGAAGTCCTGGGTGTGAGTCTCAGCCCAGAGCCTGCAATGAAGGAAGGAATCTATCCCCCTCCACCAAACGAGTGTGATGTCTCTGTGCCAGATAAAGCGTGTCATGTGCACTAAGCCATTCTCTAACCTCTACACTGTGAGGTACCTGGACGGCTTGGAAGCAAGCCGCAGACACAGGGAATGGGGAGGCTCCGGCAGGGGGCAGCGTTTGCCTGCTGGGTATCTGCCTGCTTGTGCCTCTGCCTGGCTGTTTGATGGAGATGTGGTCAGGCACTGAGGGAGCCAACGCCAGGGCCTGTTTGATTCCGCTCCACTTTTCATGCAGATTACTGCGGGCCCTGCCATCAGCAGAATAAGAAGGCTGCATATGATATCAAAGCAAATTAAAGCGAGACCACAGACACTACAGCTGCCTTAGACGAGTCTCTCTCTCTTTGTATAAATATATTTAAACACTGCCTCTGCCAAAGCAAGCTTTGATCTCCCAGGGAATGGGGCCAAAAGCCTTCACTGCTTGCTTGAGTTACAACTTTTAATGACTTTGCTGAGTGTGATCTCTCTCTTAAATCCCCATTAAGCTTGAAAAGCTGAGCCACACTCAGATCTTGAATCCTTCAGCCTCTTTCCTCCCTCTATTCGTGGTTTCTTGGGAGGAAAGACAAAGGCCAAGTTTGCCTCTGATTTATGCCACCGCAAATCAGGAGCGACTCTGGATTTGCAACCAGGGGGATGAGGCTTTAAGCCATGAGGGCAACTGCACTGTGCTAACTGAGATTATAATTTATACCAATGAGACATGATTTGTGCCCAGTAAAAATCCAGGGCCTGATTCTGCCCTGCTTCATATCTTATGCCCCCATTCACTCATGTGCTAAGTGAGTGCAATGTGGGGTAAAGCCCAGCAGCCTGTCACACTCACTTTGACTGATGTAACTGAGGCGGAACCAGGCCCCCAGTGCAGGTAAGACCAGATGCTGAAATCCATGGTGCTGCAGGAGCTAGCTGGATTTATTTCCCATCATGTATTCCTGCCCCAGGGAAAGAAAAGGCTGTCCACAAGAAGCAAGGAACTAATAGGTAACCTTCCTCCACTCCAGCCCAGCATCCCAGAAAAGAAGAGGGGGCATGAGGTTTTCACATCACCCCATGATGATGTTGCATCAGATGGGAGGAAAAATAAGGGGTAACACTCTTGCAGCTCTACCCAGAACCCAACTTTCACTCACCAGGGTCACTTGAATGAAATGCTGCTCACAGCAGACTGTACCAAACTTCTACTCTGTTCATCCCACTCTTTCTTTGCATGAAGTGAAACGGTCAGCAAGGTGGACATTTAAACCTCCATCATTAGGCCTCAGAGTTAACAACTCACTGAGGCGAACAGTGCCAGTTCAAACCTCACCCAGAGCTGTCTGTCTGCAGCTGTCTTCAGGCTGTCTGCACTCACTCAGGCATCACCTTCTCAGCCCACCCTCCACCCACCCTTTGGAGATTATCACAGCAAGGGTTACAGGCCATTTTTTTGTTAATTGAAGCCCTAGATTGTGGAGCACAAGCCGGCAGTAACCAGGACCCAGAGCTGCCTCACCAATCCAAACCCAGCTTACATCAGTATGAGACAATGCACAGAGACCAGTGGCCTTGCAACATTCCTTGGTTAAGGACACCTTAATGGGGCTCTCCCCGTCACTTACACACAGGAGTTGCCACTCCATTTCTGACTGTGAGCCTATCCGTTCCAATAACCTGCCAATGGGAGCATTGCTTGTAGCTAGTTCTACCACCACCGAGGAGTGTCCCATTGCCCTCCGCCCCCCCGATCAAGCCCCCACACAGCTAACTAGCCGGGGATATCTGTACGCAACATTCTCCTGCTGAGCCCATCCCCAGCCAGTGCTGGATGGTGCAATGCCGAGGACAGGGAGCTCCCAGCAGCAAGGGGTTTATTAAATGCCATCCACACAGGGCTGAAGGGATGCATCAGACAAACGCGGCTGTCAGGGCTCTTAATAAATAACAGCCACAGCTTTCAGGAGAAGGAGATTAAACAGAGGTGACTTCACAGGCTTGCTTACAATCTGTGAGAAACTTAATCACGAGAAATCTCAGGCTGGCAGAAGCGGGCTGCATGGGAGTGAGGGAATGACACCGACGGAGTTAAGGACAACGGAGATGGGCACCATATCTGGGCTTTACTGCATGGGAAGGGCATAGGTTGCAGGGTGAAGACTTTACCGTGTATCCTGGGAAGCAAACTGCAGTCTGGTTCCCAGGTGGGGAAGGAAGTACAGACACACCCAGAGCCTGGCACTGACCTGGGGCTTCTGTCTCTTAAGGGGGCAGAAACACGCCCCTGGCCTGCTACGAGACTCTCCTGCCACACAAGGGACACACGCACACCCTGGGCCTGGTTCAGGGATCTGCCAGAAAGCGACAGACTCACGGTCTGTGAAAGGGAGACGGCTGCAGTTTCAGATCTGCCCTCGCTCCTGTTCCATCCAGGTCACCCAGAGAGAGATCCTCAACAGCAGGGGCGGCACAGCAAGGGGATTTGAAAAGTGAGGGGGAGGGAGCCAGGCACAGGCAGGACTGAGGACTCATTAAAGTGAGAGAACGGGGAAGCTGCCTTGTTACATGACAGAACCTGGGACTGGTGCACGGCGATAATGAACCAAGGACCAGGGAGTCCAGGGCTGAAGTCCCCTGAGAGAGGCTGAGCCAGCTGCTGCTGTCAGCACCCAGCACTTGGTTAGTCTCGCGCCGTTCCATTCCAGCAGCTTCCATGCCTGTAATTAAGGGTTTGTGTCTAATTATAGCCCCGCCAGCTCACCAGGGTCGGAGGAGCAGACGGGCACCATGGCCATTTCTGAGCATGGAGCGCATGGTTGCTTGCTAAGGGGGACACAGGTGCCGCCAGAGGGGGAATGTCATTTGTTAGGAACGGCAGCACTGAGGAGGAACAGGGAATGGGGCCGCAGCAATGAGGAGAGCCTTCTCTAGAACAGGCTGCTGGGTCTCTTCTTCAGTTGGGGGGAGTGGAGGGCTGCACAGAGGAGCCAGGTGATTATATCGAGGTCTCAACCATGATTTAAAAAAGAGTTTCTAGGTGCTGCAGTTGCAGAAAAAAGTGTAAATGTAAGCTGAGTGTAATGAGGCAGCAGCATGTGCCTGAGTCTGCAGAGAGCCGGAGACAGCTAGGGTGGTGGGGGGGCTGCCTCGCATTTGAACAGGGCCTGAGCCAACTGCTACTATTTATAGCCAGGGAGAAGGGGGGCCCTGTTTTAACAAAGCTCAGGCCTTAGGCAGAAGAGCATCCCTCCATTCCCACTTTTGGCTCTGATCTGTAATAGGTAAAAATATACGTACTATATAATAATAGCAACACTTTGTTCTTTTAAAGCATCATCTACCCATGGTGTTCCCCTCAGAAGAATGAATGGCACAGAGACATTAACCCTTTTCCACAGATGGGGAAACTGAGGTATAGAGAGGCCAGGACTCGTCCACAGTCACACATGGAGTCTGTTTCTCTGGCCTATCTGAGACAGTTAAAGGTCAAGTGGAGAGGAAACCTGACTCTGAAGCTACTGGCTGTGCCCGGAGGGGACTCTGGCCCACCCTGGACTGGTTTTCCCTGCTGGCACCATGAACCCGCCGGCCTCTCACCTTCATTCTTCCTGTTGTTGAGCTGGTTGAACTGCTCTGTGAACTCGGCCAGCGACTCCTCAATTGTCTCCGTCCGGGGAACCGAGAGGGAAAACCGCCGCTTGAAATTTTTCATCTTGTTCATCTTATTCTGTGTTGTGGGGGGACTGCAAGGGCCTGGAGGGAAGGGGAAAAGAAGGAGAGTACGGTGAAGGTTGGGATTGCTTGCAGGACCATGGTGGAAGCCAGACACACAGGGCCTGACGTGCTACGCACCTGTAGCTCCGGCTCACTGGCTTTGGAGTGCTCAGTGAAAACCAGGCCCAGGGACTGCTGAAATCACTGAGCATCTTTCTATTGACCTCAGCAGACCGTGGGTTAGACCCAAACCTAGCAATGAAGCTTCGTGGGTGAACCAGCATTCCCATGCAGCGCCTGTCTGACTTCAGTGGGACTTGGCCTGGTTGCAGGAATCTGCCCGGACAGCCCCATTGCAGAATCGGGGCCTAAGTGTGAATGCTCACCTCTAAGCCCAAGGAAGGATGGTCTCTGCCTCCCTTCTCTCCTCTCCCTGACAAGGTTAAAGAGCAGATGCCTAAAATACTGATCTGCATCTTGTGCTCTGCTCCACCGAGACGTGCTGCAAAGCCACTAGCCACAGAGCAGGGTAATGAGGATGGCTTGTGGCAGCCATCTAGTGATGTGAGAGCCCAGAGGCCAAAGCTAAACCAGGTAGGGAGCATCCCCAATGCTGGGGGCTTCCCTCCACCTGCTTCAAGGCCCCTTTGTGCTGTGAGAGCAGCATATGGGAACCTGCTGTACATCACAGAATCAGGCCTCGCGGGTTTTCATTACTTAACTGTGGTCTAACAGGCACACGGCACTTGCTTTTCCTTCGTTCATTACAACATGTGCCCAGGTGCTGCGTTCGGGACATTTAAATACATGGCTTCATAAATGAACACACATTTGGACACCCAGTCCTGGCTGGAAAGGGTGAGGGCTAAGGAGTGGGGGAGAAAAGGAAAGAAAGATTGAATGAATAAAGAGACAGACAATCAATCCCCACCCAGAAGAAAAATCCTCTAGACTGTGCTCTGCTGTTGCCAAAGAGACTTTCTGGGGCACCAGCAAACTCCGATGGGGAGACAGGACAGGGGGCCTGACCGGGAGGGAGACCCCTGAGATGTAAGAGAAGTGAGGCGCGGAGAGCTCACAGTTCATTTACAGTCTCTAGACTGATTCAAATCTTGCACAGATGCTGGAATCCGCTTAGCCAAAGATCTGATTAAAAAATAAACCCCTTAAATGAAGAAAACCCCCAAGGGACAAAGAGCGAAGTTCACTATTTGCCTGGCTGGCTAAACGAATGTATGCAGGGGATGGCTGCCGGGCTGTTAATTCCCGTGCTACAAGCCATTGCACTGGCAGCTGCTGCTGCTTCCGTCCCTCGCTCAGCAATGCGGACAGGCTCACGTGCTGTGCTTGGTGCTCAAAAGCTGGCTGGATGCATTCTGGTCTCTGAAAATGTTTGAGGGGATAGTTTTAGGGCAAGGTGAATGCTCCTGAAACTGACAGGATCACAGGAGTGACTTGAACTAAACGCAGTCAAGTCTGGCTCTGGGAAAGAGTCCCTACACAGCTCTGCCAATGCCCCTCCGTCCTGGGCAGCCCGCAGTGATTCCAGGTCCGCTTTCTCCATCCTCAGAGATCGGCTGATGCCCTTCAATCCTGACCCTCCCCAATACCAGTCCTGGGTTCTCCCAGCACAGAAATCAACTGTTATCCAACAGTGGCAATCTGTAGCCACGTACTCATCCAGTACTGCCACCCCCTCCCTGCTCTGCTAGTCCTCACGTGCAGCTCCTGCCCCCCCATTCTTCCAACAAGCCATTCTCAGCAGCTGCCACGCTCTGGTCATAAAGCCGGGGCAGGCAAAGCCATTGATCGGGCCCCAGGACTGACTCCCTCAGCCCCGTGTCTTTCCACACAACGGCAGCTGCTAGTCTGTGAGAGTGGTGTAGGGGAACCGCGCCAGGGTCCTGCCATCTTAGTACCTCCCTCTAGTCTATACCACACCCCCACTGCACCAGCGGGCTAGAGGACAAGAGGCTGAAGTCAGACCTTCCATGTGCCAGGAAGCGGAGATTGCCTAGGCCCCGTCCCCTGGCCCAGAGGCTGACTGGAAAGCTGGTGGCAGTGTTGAGCGGGAGGGAGGCGCAAAAGGAAGGGGGTTATCTGGGGTCCATCAGGCCCTTGAAGCTGTCTGGCAGGGGATGGCCCATTCAGGGACACTGAGCTCCTTTATAGTCATTCATCCTGCAGCAGAGAGGGAACTTTAAACCTCTTGGCCCAGTTCTGTCCCACATCTCAACCCCTGCTGCATTGCTGTCCGACTGCTGGTAGCTCATTCCCACCCTTGGCCACTCCTGTGTGAGGGGAAAGCCACTCGCTGGGAGGGATATCTGCACAAACCAATGGGGATCACATTCCAGACTGATGGGATCAGACACCACATCTTGGAACTCGTGCATCATCTCACTATGGCAACCAGCAAACTTGGGTTGAAATGCCTGCATCCCAAACCTTAAAAGATCATCTCTCAGTAAGATAAACATTCTGCACAATCATCAGCCACTACATCGCAGACCCAGCCTCCTAACGCTGACGCAAACCCTGCCTTTCAGTGCCTGAGGACCCCGGGAATTAATCTGAGCCAAGTGCGCACTCACTCGGTTTCCTGCAAAGCCACTTCTCCCAGTCCCCCAGCGTAGCAAACCTCTCCATCTAACCTCTCCATATCCTGGATGAGCGCCTGTTTCTCCCTGAAGCTGAAGAACCACAGGGGCTGTTTCACCACTGCCACCAGCCCTGCCCTGAGAAAAGGACAGTGGACAGTGAATCAGACCATGGACCCACTTAGTTCAGCCTCAGGTTTTCAGAAGAATGTGCCAGATACTCAGGCTATGTCTACACGAGAATACTTGTCCCGCAATAAGTTATTGCGGGACAAGTAAAGCGCAATAAGTATTGCGCTTTCTCGTGTACACACGTGCTCTTTCTTTCGCAAAGGAGCATTCACCCTTGGAATGCTCCTTTGTGAAAGAAGAGCAGTGCATGGTGGGCACCTGTCCCACCATGCACTGCCCACAGCCAGCCCCCTAGCCCAGCTGCAGGGCTTCCAGTGGCAGGGGGGGCTGCATTGCCAGCCCCCGCTGTCACCCGAACCCCAGCACAGCTCCCGGGCTCCGGGACTCA
>ML685892.1:1267842-1426160 GCA_007922175.1 Pelusios castaneus
CGTATGTACACGGTGCTTCTTATCACGCAGTACTGACTTTTAAGGCACAATACAATGATCGTGTAGACAAGGCCTCAGTCTCATGAGCTCAGATGAAGGTGCAAAAAACTCTGCTGTTAATCTGCACACAAGGGAAAATTCCTTCCTGACTGTCACCAGGTAGAGGTTGGCTTGTACCCTGAAGCATGAGAGTTTACATCCCTTCTGAATCTTTTTCTTTTTCCTTTGCTATTATGATTCTGTATTATGCCATTGCCAGAAGGGGGGATAATGCAGCAGCCTGGATTCCAGAGGTGGATAGCCAAGGAAAGGTCAGGGAATAAAAAGATATTTAATCAGATGCAGTGAAAATGAAGATAGAGAAAAGGTCTGGCCCTTTCCTCATTCACACCCAAAATGAATGCAAGTTATCAATGAATTAACAGAAACCAACAACTCAGTACTGGAAAAATCTTGAGTTGTATAAACTGCCGTGCGAATCTTCCTCTCCTTGCCACCTACCAGAGCATTAGGGGCTCTAAACTACTAAATATAAACCTGCTAGAGACAAAGTGGGTTGGGGTTAAAAATAGCTGCGAAAAAATCACAAGGATATTGTTAGTTACCTTTCCTGCTATGTGCCTGGACTATTTGGTGTTCATTATCTTTATGGCTTTGTGCACTGTGTAACACCGGCTGCTTCTCCAGCTAGACCAAGGTCTGACATGTGGTGAAAGGGCTCAAATTAAAATGTCCATGAGCTGATATTTATGGGACTGTTATTGTTCTCCCCAGTTCCCCAGAAAAGAAATAATCTCTTCCTGTTCTGTGGGTTCACCGGCCGCATTAAAACTGAAATTCCTCCACCCCTTTGTGATCAGTCCAAAATGTCACTCATGCCCTCAGGTTCAGCCCAAATACATTACAGAATTGTTTCGAAAGCTCTACACTAGTTTTTTAGGTGAACCAGGGCAACCCCCAGCGTCAATGTGATTTACGCACGGCTCCAGGCGATTAACATCAGGGCAGCATACGCCACTTTCAAATCAGGGTAAACTGCACCAGTGCAACCAATACTTCACTGGTGGGAATCACGTCCACGCTAGAGAGTTGATGCAGGACAGTTGCACCAATGGCTGAGTCAAAGCCTAACTACAGAGTTTCAGCTTCAGACATTTCACTTCAACAAAGCAGACTCAGCTCAAACTTTCAAAAGTTTCCACTAACCTTTGGGGACTTGATTTGAGGCACCAACAGCAAATTCACAAAGGCAGCCTCTGATTTTGGGAGCCTCTATTTTTAGACCTGATTTTTCAGATGTCTCTGAGCCTCTGCAGACTCAAAGGAGTCAGAGGATGTTGCAGGGGCTGGGTGCTCTGAAAAAATCAGGCACTGGGGGACACGTTTCCAAAAGAGCTCTGAGCCCAACCTGGCCAGAATGGGATCTATGGGTACTTGTGAAAATTTGGCCCCATGTGCCTCAAGTTTGGTACCCAAAAACTGAAGCACGCTAAGATTAGTGGCCACTCTGGAAAATGTTGGGGTGTTTGTCTCCACCTCACTAGCCAGGGTATTTTCAATAAAGTGCTCTCTCTCTTCTTCCATCACGCCTCCCCCACTGCATGTGGCTTTGATCAAGAATGGGGAGACACTCCCTCAGACTTTTGGGAGCAGCGGGTGCAAGAGGTCAGTAAGCAGGAATGAAATGAGGAAAAGAGAAACACCGAACAGGAGAGACTAGACTAAAGGCACCATGGCTGTGGGTGTTGCCTCACCCAGCAAAAGCTACGAAGGCGTTTGGAAACAGCTGATGAAGAAGTCATTGGGGTTACATTCTCATTAACACCTGGTCTCCTGAAGAAAACTGGAAATGTCACTGGATGTGATAGCATCTCTGGTCTTTTGGATTGGGGAGAGGGATATTTTCGTTTGGGTCTCTTCTGGCCTGTGGCATACGGCTCTGTAACTCCATGGAGCAGACTGCATTAATGAGCCAGAGAGAGCCCACTCTCTCACTGAATGGTTTACAAAATAATGACTGTTTGGGGCCTTCTCTTGTATTCAGTGAGTTTTGCCCGCTGCTAAGAAAGGAAACAGAAGCATCTATTGGCTCTGTCAGAACAAGTTAAACCTTTCAATGCTGCCTTCAGAGAAGAAAACAATAATGCCACTTGCATTCATTCAACTTGTATATAGGGGCTGGCAGTGCGGTGTAGCGGTAGAGGACTGGAAGACTGGGGCTCTATTTCTAACTCTGCCACTGACTGGCTGGGCAACCTTGGGTAAGTCACATCACCTCCCTGGGCCCCAATTTTCCCAACAGTGAAAAATGGAGACGATAATGATTCCTCTCCTCCGTAAGGTATTCTGAGATCTACAGACGAAAAGTCTATATAAGAGCTAGGTGTTATATTATTAATTATTTTGAGCCCAAAAGATTCCAAAGCACAAAGTGAATACCACAGCTACCACTCAAAGGCAACCAACCCGGGACGGAAAGCATCATGCAGCACTTTAGCACAGGATGTAAAGAATCCAGCTGAAATGGGAATGGGACATTTAGGCACCAACAGACAAAATGGAATCACTCATGTTGGATTTTGGCAAAGAAACCAGAATTAAAACTAGTGATGTGAATGATCAGCATTTATCATAACAGTCAAATAGTAAATACTTTGCTCAAACTGTTGACAGAATCCAATGTGAATCCAGCCACGTAAGCTGACCATATGGGCTGAGGACACTATGAATAACAGCTCACTAAAGTTCTATTAGCCGCACTAACAATACCTCTGCTCAGTATTTCACACTAAAACTATTTCAACAGGCATCGGGCTGTTCCAGTGACTCTCTTCTATTCAGGCCACATAACATCGGAGGTACTTCTGTGGAATTCAAGAGAGAGTGAGCTGTCAATAAGTAACTTGCCATCACAATGTGTAACCGCCCCCATTCCATTCCAGTGTGTCTTGGTGGTTCAGTATTTCTTTTTTACACTCCTGGTTATTAGGCAGCATTGACTCTTTATTGTTGGTGCTGGAGACTTTTCAGAGTAGAGCCCTGTATTTGCTCGGCAAACAAGCACATTATACAGAACTGTATGTAGTTATGGGGCTAAGTAAATAGTGGAACAAAGCACTGGTTGATTACGTGCCTATCGCCATGGAGATGCGGGCATCAGACTGAGCAAAAAATAATCAACCTAACACACTGGCTAAATGGGTAGTGTCCCCTTCTAATGACTGGACAATATACAGGATAACAGCCTACTATTGCTACTATTGCTCATGAAGTTACTCCTTTAGCTTTAGTATGAGAGGGCTGTGCTTAGAGATGGAGGTCTAGAGTTTTACTCTTGCTGGTAAGCAGAAGTTGTCACATGACCATTAGTGGAGAAATTCCCTCCCTTGCTCCACTTTGGCACTGTAGCAATGTGAGGAGTCGCGGGAGAATTTGTTCAGAGCAGGCGCAGCTTTCAATTCCCCCAGCACAGCCCTACGCTGGCCCCCTTAGAGAAGGTCTGTCAGGATGGAGAAGGGTGGAGGAGTTGGCACATGCCACTGCAGGGAGTCTGCGATGTTCTTGGGAGGCTGACATAGATTAGAGCACCCCTGTGGCTGCTCTGATTTATGCTGGAGGGAGGCCTTTTTGCTCACGGGAGTGGCCGAGTATCCTGAGGGAGCAAAGACTCCCCTTAGCTACAGGAGGGAAAGCACCCATTACCACAAGCTAGCCCACGTTCTGCTTTTTACCCTCACCCACACCGCCAATAAATCCCCTGCCAATTAACAAGACCCTTCTTCTTCCCCAAGCCAACGATACCTCTGCTGCTGGACAAAAGGCCTGGCTGAACGGATGCATCTTGCACAGTATCCTAAAAGGATGCCAGCATTCCAGCAATGTTCTCAGACACTAAAGTGACAAGCCGGATCTAATGCCAGGATGGATAAGTTTACATTGACAGAGGCAGGCAGGCTCTGAGTAAGGCAGGCTCCCGTGCCGCGCCATTCCTCGTGTCCTCCAGAACCCAACCCTCGGGACAGAGCGCGCGCACATTCCTCTGAACACAACTACTACGATGGGGCACAGAGTAAGAGATGAGGTTTGGAGACAGCCAAGGCCCTAGAACAGCCAGTGCATTGTAGCTGGTTGTGAACTTTTTGAGCGTATGCTACACAGTCACTTACATCAGTGCAAAGTGAGTGTGAAAAGAAGGGAGAGTTTTACACCCTTTGGCACGGGTGTAAACGACCGCACAAGACATAGGACAATAGGACGCCAGGCCCCCGGAACAGCACCCAGAAATGAGTGGGAACCTAGTGCACTGCTAGAGAGGGACTCAAAGGAAGAGACAGAGCCAGGACTTTTCCAAAGCTGAGGTGGCTCAGATGAGGCGGGCCACTTCGAAGGCTACTGCTAGCAGGGGGCAGAGGCTCTGGATGTGGCCAGAGGAATGGGAGCAGAAAGGAGATCAGATCTAGTTAGCTGGTGGGACTCAGAAACCTGAACAACCTGTGATGAAGAGTAAATGTGCCAGGGGATTTCCAGTGCACTCATCCAAACACGTGGCGATCTCAGTGCTGGTGAAAGGCACCAGACTCACAGGCCTGGTGATAAGCAGTGGACCTTTGAACCTGTCTCTGCTAACGTCAGTTCAAGTCGTACCTGAGGCAGAAAATTAAGGGGAAGGACGGTCCTGTGGATACAGCACTGGTTCAATAGAGGGACACCCAAGTGCAATTCCCAGCTCCTGCCAGGGAATCCCTGTGTGACCCCACGCAAGTCACTTAACCAATCTGTGCCTCAGTTTCCTATCTGTAAAAAATGGGGCTAATTACCCTGCCCAACCCTACAGGGCATGATGAGGATAAACACACTATTAGACTGTGAAGCACTTTGAGGTCAACCGATGAAAAGCTCTAAGTAAGAAACAGGCATGATCATTTTTAGCCGTGTAAGCCACCAGCCTTGGGCTTTTATTCATAAACATGCTCACCAGTGATAGGAAAGCACATTGTGTGGCTATTTCCACAACAGAATCAGTGGCACCTCATCCATAGAGTAACACGGGTCTCGTCCTCCCTGCTAACTTCTCTCCCCCTCTCCAGTTCCCCATGGCCCTGTGCTGTAACCTAGTTCTGTTTAGTCAACCCAGGAACCTTACTCCTCTCCCCACCGCTCTCCAGGAAGCATGTGTGATGAAGAGAGAGAATAAGGCCATGGCCCAGCCTCGCATGTAGGTCTCCTGCTGCTGAGCTTTGCTTTCCAGGGGGCCTGACATTTTCCTTCTGCACAGGAAACAAAAGACCCTGCCAGGAGATCATGCTTCTGTGAGAAGGGCAAGCTGTCTGAACCAAGCACTTGCTTGAAAGAGGAATTTGGCTCCTTGAGGGAGTGACTCAGTCTGTTGTGTTGCAGCTTTTCCCCCACATTGGCTTCAACAACCACAACAGCAGCAGCACTTGTTGCGATGATTACCAGCCTGTTTCTGGCATTGGGGAACTCCCTCGGCTTCCGAGCCCCCGGGCCCTACGTCTGGGACCCTGGCAGAGCACTGTCCTTCTTTCATTGGCGTGTAACTCAGGCTGGTGAGAAAGGAGGGTTATCATGTGTTAAAGGCTCAGGACTGGGGTCTGAGGACGGGAGGAAAAAACTTCCTTTCTCCCTACTTTCATCTGTCTTTCTTTCAGTGGCAAATGCTATGCGACAGAGCCTCCCCATTGCTCTGCACGCACAGTGGTTTTGATTCCACACCTTTGCTGAAACCCCCTGAGAACACGCCTCAGTCACGGGACTGGCGTGGTGACCTGGAGGGATTCAGGTGAAGCAGAGATCGTGATAATGAGAATGAGTGATGGCTGGAAGAGAGGGAAGCCTTATCCAATCCCGGTTTCCAAAACACCCATCTAGAGACCCTGCCAGTTCTCACGAGACAAGCTTTATGGAAAGCTTCCTCCTGCTCCAGCTGCCATATCCTGTACTCAGCACATACCCAGGCAGGAGAGCTGTTCTGCTGGACAGGCCGTTCCACCCTGGTTCTGCCACAGGCTGACAATGACCCAGTAACAGAATCACACAAAAGGGGCTTGCATATACTTTGTTTCTCTGTCTCTCTATGGCCAGGAGCTCCTGCTCTTTACACTAGGACTCTCTGTCACAGCCTTACAGCACATGAAGGGATCATGGCAGCTCTAAGGAAAGGCACTAAAACGAAACTCATTATTTTGGCAACCAAAAAACGCCAGGGGCTAACCTGAGACACTGTATCCTGTGTTTGGCTGGCTGGGCAAAAGGCCATTAATGGCCCGTTTGTCCAATACAGACAGGCCAGTCACACACTCGTGACGGCTGCCTGCTCAATATCCATATTGTCTGCTAGTGGAGGGATCTAGCTCAGCAGTAAAGAAGGCGGTTGTGTCAGCATGTCCATGGCACGCTCCATATTGTCAGGGGATTATTGGGCCAGATTCTCAGCAGAGCCCCGCTGAAACCAACAGCTGAGGGTCTGGCCTGTAATGTGGTTTTAATAATACAGGAATCTCCACTGCGGGGAACATACTGATCTTACCCAAGATCCCAACAAATGCAATTGGCCTTTCAGAGAGAGGGAGATACTTTCTACTTAGTATTAATTTCTTTCTTGGAACTGTCTGAATTGCAAGTTTAATTGGCTGTCACTCAGAAGATTAATGGCCTTGAGGTCTCAGCTGTCATAGGGGCAGCAGCACGGCTGAGTGGAGGTAGCACTCGAGTGGGACTCAGGAGATCTGAGGTGAAAGCCTCAGTTTTGCTCTTGACGTCTATGGGGGCAGGAGTCAACCACTGAGTGACGTGGCTCTGCCACTGACTTGCTGGTCAGAGTCAGAGGCCCATACACACAGACCGGCTCCTGAACACCTGAAGATGAGCGTTACACTGATCCAAGTCCCACGTCAGCTTACAACAACCACCACCTGACATTTCTACCATGCCTCACAACCTGAAGAGCTCCAAAACACATCCCAAACCGTGTCATGCTGGGCGAGTCATTTCCTCTCCCAGGGCCTTAGTTTTCCCAACTGCAAAGAGCATTTAATGATGTTCATCCATCCTTTTCAAACTCTTTGAGAGTCGACGTCCTGGCCCAAATAAACTCATTCAGGTGCACTCGGACTGTTCCTCTGACTCTTCAACTAGATTCAGCAATGCCTCACGCCCCGCTCTCACCTGTCGTGTGCTCTTAAATGGCTGTCACAATCTGCCCCTATGGGGTATGTCCACATGTCCACACTGCATTGCAAACCCAGGGTTCACATACCCACACCTGACCATCCACCCTGCACTATAAACCCGGGACCCATGTCTCACAGCCATGCGACAGATCCAAATGCAACTATGCAGACCTTCTGACTCAGGTCTGTGACTTCAGCTGCATCCACACTGCAGAATGACAGGTTTGGGGTTTGAGTCACCGTGGGACTTGGGTTCTGACTTGCCCCCCCAGTGAGGTCCTAGGTGCCAGGTCCTGAGTGCTTGCTGACCCAGGTCAAGTTGATTTGTGTGGAGACAGAAGGGGGGCTTTAAGACTCAAACTTGAGTCAGAGACTGGACTTAGTGCACAGTGTAGATGCACCCACGGTGGGTGCACATCACTGGTGGTAAAGTGGCTCCTGCATATACACATAGATTAGAAAATGCATAGGGACCCTTCTGAATGAAAGATACTTTAGAAATGTAAAACAAAGATTATTATTAGTATTGCCTTCTGTAAGAGGAGCTTTCTGGCAACCAAGCTTCCCAGGTGGTTAAAAAAGAGGATGCTAAATCCTGAACAACAAAGGAAGGGTTATTTTCAATGACACAAAGCCCCCTATGATTATCTACCCCAGGCATTCTTAATCTGGGGTGGGGTCATGACCACTCTGCCTCTCCCATATTGCTATATGGGGGAGAGATCCTGGCCAGAAGAATGGAGGATGAACCTGGGTTCCTGCAAGGAAAAAGGTTGAGAGAACTTTTCCACCACAGAACATTCCCCATATAGCTGGGCATTGCGGGACTATCCCTCACACGCAGTGTGCATTGCATAGCCTGCCCGTGTTTAATTGCTATTTTCCTTTGTTTTTAATTAGAGCTTTCATTCGCTCGCTCTCCAGCCCACACGGAGCTCCCAGGGCTCCCAGTTTATAAACGGCTCAGAGATTTCAGCTCAGGCAACAGCTTGGAAAAGGCAGGCTTTCCTTGTCCTGCCTTTGCTAGGAGGGGGTTGCTGGGCTTGTGGGAGGGAAGAGAAATCCCTTCTCTTCAGATGCAGGAACTCTGCCTTTAACAGAAAACATTGGGAGTTTTGTTTCCCTTTGTTTTTTTCCCTGAGTTCAGCAAGCACTAGTGATCTGGGAGCTGAGATACCTAGGTACTACTCCAGGCTCTCGTGAGGGAGGTCAGGATTGTGGGTTCTGGTCCCAGCTCTAGAAAGGAGTTTGTCTAGCGGGTGCTGATGGGGGAAAGAAATAGAAGCGGGTTGCACTGGTTCTATTCTTAGAGGGACAGGTTTAGGGTTAGCTCAGGAGATATGTGGCCAGGATTATTGTGTCTATTCCTGGCTCAGCCATGGCCTCACAATGTAGGTTTAAGCAAGTCACTCATGGCTTGATTTTCAGAGGTGCCGAGTGCTCCCAACTCCCACTGAAGTCAAAGGACCTGATTCTCACTTAAGCTCAGCCCCATACACCACTCTGGCAGTGCAAAAGGGCATCAGTTTTAGGCCCAAAGGGACCCACCCAGCAGTCCTAGCACTCCTAAACTCTCATTCAGTTTCTAGATTGGGGCTCAGTCTTCCCTGTGGTAAAATGAAGGTGACACGTCACAGGAGGGCTGTGTGGGGCTTTGGAGGACAGTGAGCCTCAGGTAAAAGCAGCACATTACTGGAGGAAGGGGTATGATTTACACACACATAGGGGCACTACAGGAGCAAGCCAGACCCTTGCCACAGGTTTGCAAGTAAATTAGGGGACCTTTCACCTTGCTCTGGCTAGTACTTCAGCCTCAATTTCCACCTCCTTCACCTTACCAATATGCATAGTAGAGAAGAGGACATTTTTAGGACACAATAAAGGTGTTTTGCTCCCTCCAGTAAACACAGCTATAAATTTTATAAACCTAACCCCCTCCCCATACCTCCCCCCCAAGAAACATGAAGGGCTGGTACACTCTCCGCATCTTCCCTAGGGGAATGGAAGAATCCCAAGCCTTTCCAAACAGCATCCAACTTGTCCTGCATCACACTGATCCAAGCCCCCATCACAGTGGCTGAATCACTACCGGGCAATGCTCCCCACGCTCTCTAACACCTCCAAGTGAGGCTGCCATGCCCGGTCAGCCCGAAGCATTTCACGGATTACCTGCAACGCCATTATCTTGCACACTCCCCTCAGGAAACGGGGGCGGAGTAGGAGAGATGCAATCCAAACAGATACACGGAAAACTAAAATTCCTTCCAGAATTCAGCTCTCAGACCCTGGAGTCAGGCCTCCTCAGGGCTCAACTGAGTCTAAAAGCCAGCCTCCAAGAACTCAGCCAGATCTTTCTGCAGCAGAACAAGAAGAACAAATGGAAGAAGACACAGTTCCTGACCTATTTCCTCCCCTCCACCCCTTTTCAGGACAATTTACAGAAGCACTACTGTCTAGGTTTCTGTCTGAGGCCATGTGCCGTGACAGTGGTATTGCTATTTAGCATCAGGCGTTAAAGCCCTTTGCAGCGGGATTTCAAATCTGTTCTATTTAAAGCTCTGGGAGTCACATGATGATAAGCAAATGAGCAAATCTCACAATTCTGCCTCCTGGCCAAGGATTGAGCTAATCTGGCATGTAACCCATGAGACAGTTGTGCACCCATCCTGGGTGGGCTCTGCACATGCATGCACACACGTGGGTTTTGCTTTGTGGTTGGGGAAATGTGGTGACTTGAAGACACATGAAAGCTATGTGGGAATATATATAACAGTGCAACAATTTCCTCTCAGGATCTCAAAGCACAAACCACAGCCCCCCACTAATAAAACCAGTAACTTCATCATCCTGATCTGTAGATCCCCAGACACATTATCATTTGTATTACAGAAATGCCTAGAGTTCCGCAAGGAACCAGTGCCCCATTATAGACGCACAAATAGATATCACCTAGCTGCAGAGAAGTTAAGGGCCAGCGTTTTAAAGGCATTTGCAGACAGGTGCCTAGGGGAATTTTCAGAGGCATGGAAGTGCCTAATTCCCATTGATTTCAATAGGTATTATGTTTGGGTCTTTATGGGCTAAATACCCTTAAAAATCTGACCCTAAAAGCCTTGCTTAAAGACACCGAGTAATTCAAAGGCAGAGCTGGGAATAGGTGTCGTGTGCGTGTGTGCGCACGCAGAGACAGACAGCCATTTAAAGTCAGAATGGGAAACCTGCTTCCAGAACTTCTTTGGACAGATAATGATGAGCTGAAGGTGAAGGTCACAGGAGATTTGAGACCTTGTTATTCTAAGTGCTATGTATAAACACGGGAAGAGGCAGTCCCTGCCCCGCAGAGTTTGCAGTTTAAACAGAAAAGAGAGATAAAAGATAACGCTGTCATCTCCATTTTACAGATAGGAGCTGAGGCACGGAGAGGCAGCACATGACTTGCCCAAGGTCACAAAGGGAGTCTGTGGCAGAGCGTGGGAACCGACGCCAAGTCTTCTAACTGTTAGCCTGATGCCTTAACATTTCCATCCATACATAGCCAAGCTGTGGCTCAGGCATTGGAATACACCTCTGATAGACTATATAAGGCTGCAGTGCCCTCTCAGAATAACTGCTGCTGGCACATTTTAGATAAGAAGAGTGGGCATCTCCAGACTCGGCCTGGTGGGATCTTTCAGGCTCTGCTGGTAGGGCTGCATTCCAAGATCCACTGCAGCATGTATTTTGCCTTCCTTGTGCACCCTCCCTTTCGCTGCACTTGCGCTGACGGGCAGCCGGACCAGGGAGGACTGTTGCTGGCTGGCAAGAGGGGAGATTGCTTGAGGATGCACTCCCAGCCGTCAGGCCGCAGGGAGCTTAAATCTATTAAAGTCCTGTAAAAAACTGGAAGAGAATGAGGGAAAGAAAATCCTCGTAGGCCAAGAGGCAGCTGTCAAGGATCCTCTGCAATAAGGTTATTGTTTCAAGGCTGCAAGCTTGGCAATGGCTCAGATTTGTTACCTTGATGCCACGCTGTTTAAAACATTATTGTTGCAGAATAAAATAGCTTCCTGAGATGAACTCCAAGTGTTCTCATTTGCTCTCAGCCACTGGACAGTCCACAGGTTTGGCAGGCTTTGGCAGCACCTACCCTGGCTCTGTCAGAT
This sequence comes from Pelusios castaneus, assembly GCA_007922175.1. Lineage (NCBI taxonomy): Eukaryota > Metazoa > Chordata > Testudines > Pelomedusidae > Pelusios > Pelusios castaneus. Next base: position 1,279,175 of record ML685892.1, read on the forward strand.
GCATTATCTCTGCCCACTGTTATAAAGGGGTTCCAAGTGGCTCCTTACATGTCAGTTTCCCCTCACCACTCTCAAATGCCACCAACTTCCACAGTGCTCTGCTGAGCTAATGACCTTTCCCCCTTTATTGCAGGGAGCCAAACACTCTTGGATGCCTTTTTACCAGCCACCGACATGACTACACTTCCCTCCCCATGCACCTGCTCATGCAGAAAGCATTTCCGCCTTGCAAAGGCCAGGGGCAGATCAACTGTGTGAAGAACAGACATGGTTTTGGCTATGGGCCAGGAAGAGGTGTTGCAAAACCAAGCACTGCTAGGTATTTTATAAGAACCAGATTCTCGGCTAGGTTAGCTCCTCCACTGACTTTCAATGGCACTACGCCAATTTCTACCAGCTGAGGAGCTAGCCCGGAGCGTTCACTTCTGGTTCCAATCCGGCCCGGCTCAGTGCTGTTCTGGTAGATGTGAGGCAGCCCTTTGTGCAATGAGTCTTGTGGGATGCAGGTTAGTGGACAAGTGCTCAAATTTCCAACAACATGGACAACCTCCCCACAACCCCAACAGACACATCTCTGACCCCTTTTTGTGCTCACACCCATTTTCGGTGGAGTTATCTTCATTCGTCCAGCATGACAGAAGAGGGTGCCCTAATGGAGCGTGTGGTCTTGGAACGGTCTATTTTGGATCCATGGTTATCATTAACAGCAGACAGTGTGTCATAATCAGCTGACGTTTATATCCTAGCAGGGAGCCGCTATGCGAACTTCTCTGGTGCTTACACACCCTCCTCCTGTTAGCATTCCACTCCTAAGGAGGGCTGCCTTGCTGGTGAAAGCTTCCAGATAGGCAGTCCCATGTATGGACAGCTCAAGGCAAGCTCTCCTGACAGGTGGGAAAGGTCACCACAAGTTCATTCAGTCTCTGTGGCCATTCAGTTCTTGCCTAGAGAGCACCCAATATGCCGCTGGCAGCTCAGAAACCTTCCTGATACCCTACGAAACCAAGCAGGCAAGACAAATTGGACAATTTCTTTGTACACCCAGAAATGAAAAAGGACAGTGTTTAAATGCTCCTTTGCTGATCACCTCTATGCCTCACGTCCCTTTACTGTGCGTGACGGTGACATCGGTGTAACACTGACCTGTCTTTCAGGGACTTTGTGACTTACCCAAATCCACTCAGCAAGCCGGGTGGCAAAGCCACACATACCTTAATGTTCGGCTCCAACCACCATCACACACTCCCTTCTAGTTCACAAGCCACTGAGCCAGTTGCGTATGTGGCAGTCAGCTGCACTCACCACATCATTATCACAGTGCCATTAATTATACAATTAACCGTTAATAAGAGTGGATCGGGATGGATTACGTGCTTAATTCAAACACATGCTGCTAAAGTTAATTTACTGAAGCATTCCCTCTCCCTTAGACACCGTATTATGTTTTCACAGATTTTAAATGATTCCCAGAGATCCCTTTTCCTGGCTACTCTGCTGAAAAACTGAAGTTAAAGGGGCTTTGTTTGCAATCTACTTTGACTCCTTCCTTCCTGGCAGAACTGCACTTTGGATCTGTTTGACAGGGATTCAATACAATGAATTTGCTTGTGCAATCAAAGCCTTTGAAATGTCATATTCACAGCTCTTTAGAAATGGTGCAGAAATGAGGGCAGTTGATGGTAACAGGAATTTAATGATAAAGGGAAGTGCCTGGTAGAAACAGGAGCGATGCTAAGGGAGCATTTGCTGGGTGAGGGCTCTGTTTACTGGGAAGTGGAGGTATTTTTCTCGCTTTGCCATATACTTCCTGCATCACCTTGGGCAAGTCACTTAAACTCGCTGCGCTTTGGTTCCCATTTGCGGATGGCAGATTTGTTTGCTGCCGATGGGACCAGACAAAAGACTCTCTGTGTCAAGGGTAGGGCAGATTCCTAAGAGGTCAGGAACCGGAATTGGCCACATGCGCAATTACCACCTCATGATTCTGCGACAATGAGGAGCTGGTTGCCATTAAGGGGTGTTTTGTAACGCTAGGAGCATTAACCGTCACAAGGCGGATGGAAACTTCCTTAGAAAACGCTCCCCTGCTTTTCCTTGGTATGTGAATTTACCCTTTCAATTTGCGGAACCAAGGATGTTGTGCAGGGAAAGGTGACTGTGCCCAGCCAGCCAATTCTTTCGATAATAGCCCTCTCAGCGCCTTTCACTCAAGGGTCTCCAGCTGTTTTACTGGGATGAATAAAGCCTCAACCCCACTGTGAGATGGGCAAGGGTCATCCCCCGCATACAGATGATCCAATAACCATTTGTTTAACATCCCACCTCCACCACTACCCAAAGTCTTAATTGCTGCCTTTTTAAAGACCATCTGTGCCGTTTCTGCCGGGGCCTTTTTGCGCTTTGAAGGAATCCCGCCAGAATGACTTATTAATGCTTCCCATGAGCCCCCGACGAGGTTGGCGATCCTGAAGGGACTGGCCCAGCTGACACAAGCGCACATGCAACAGGTCCTTCTGCCAAATTCCAGCAAAGCCGTTACATTCTGCTTCTGTCCCAGTCTCGACTGGAGACAAAAGGGCCAGTTCTTCCACTGGCATAGTCAGCGTAGGTCAATTGACTCCAGTGGAGCTAGTCTACTGCTGAGGATCTGGACCAACATTCTTCACTGCCTTTCCTATTCAGTTTGTAAAAGCACTGGCCTCCTCCCGCTAGGTGTTTATAGTGCACTGGTGAGAAGAGATTCCTACCTCTGGATTTTTAAATAAAGAACTTTTGGCCAGCTTTATTAAGAATGTAGGCAGCTAGGCTCAGAAAGGGTATACCTGACCCTGGAATCAGTGGACGCTACGTCCCTAAGTACCTTTGAAAATGTGGCCCCTTTTGAGGCCAGTCTGGATAAAGACCAGAAGCACAGCCACAACACAGCTCCATATCACCTGCCATTAATCAAATGATGCTTTCCTACATATACCTGGCCACTGAGCAATCCACAACACACTAAAGGTACAAAGCCAGGGTTTAGGCTGACACTTCGGGTGGAAATATTGCAATGTATCTTGGACTGGCTCATTTTAATGCTGCTGAGATGTAACTGTATCATCAGTGATGCGTTAGAGAGCTTAGTTTCTTGGGACAAATGTCTTTTAAAATATTATTTAATTCACAATAAATAGTACATATAAATGGGATGCTGGAATTTCCCTCGTTTTGCAGGAAACACATATTTAAATCTGTTTAAAGGCTGCAGAGTTTAAGACCTGCCCAGGAAGCCAATTATTTTGGATTCAGAAATTTGATTAAAAAAAAAAAACCAATAATTGCAGCTCTCTGGGCAGCTGGGGAAACCGATCAAATTCACACAGCCCCTATCACAAAACTAGAAGGATCTGTTCGGAGTCTCAAAGGCCAGCTGTTTGTTTCAGACTCCACAGAGAGGCCTAAGCAGCACATGAGAGCTGTGATAGAAAGGTCAATTTCTGGCATCGTGGAAGGGACATGATCAGGACTTGACAGTGCGATTCGGTCCCTTCAATAAATCTGAACTGAAGACAAGAAATGGAGAAGTGGGAGATCCCGCCCCTTCTTCCCATTTAGGATCACAAAACTTCCCAGGGACAGCTACAGCAATTGCCAGAGTAACTCATGGAAAATAACATACTTAAGATACTTTAAAGCTAACTATTAATACAATTAGACGTGGAAAAACAAGGAGAGGCAGCCCCATGCATCAATTTGCAGACCGTGGTCTGTGGATCACAGTTCGAGAAAAACTGCTCTAATTCATTTGTAGCAGCTGTAGCATCAAGATTTCTTCTGGGGAAAAAAAAAACAGTAAAGAGCTCAAGTGAGGCTAAATTACCTCCCTGAGAATCCAAAAATCCTAAACCCCCACACAGGACCTAAGGGCTGGAGAGAGAAAAACCACTCCATGCTCAGTATGAACGTTGCCCTCAATGATAAACATTGCATGACAGACACCGAACAGTCATTTCAAAAAACAAATCTCACGTAATCCTTCCCCCAGAGGAGCTGAAAAGGAGAAAGAGAACCACAGGTGTCAGATGCCAGTTACGTTTCTCAATGCCCCTCTGGAAGAGGTGTAGAGACAATGATGAATATGGTATAAAACTCTAGCACAGAATAGAAAAGAAGAGAACATGACCTATGTATTTCTCTTGCAGAAATAGATTAATTTCCTCCTAGATGTTCTGTGCACTGAAAATTCTCTCTTGACCTTCGGCCAATTTACATTCATATTAACACAGTGAAACAGGAAGGCAGGCTCTGAATATTCAGTGTGGTTGGGGGAACATTTACCAGGCAGGAAAGAATCTCTATATAACGGGAGCTTGTTTGACTGTGAACATCTCCAGAATGACCTTACCCCTTCCAGACAGAATTCCTCCTTTGCCCACTCCACCCATGGTATGCCCTATACCACCACCTAAAAAGAGAGAGCAATGTATTTCTTTGGCACCATCTGAGTGTCTCGTCTCCAGCCAAAGGCATCCTGACAGGAAACATGCTGCAAGAATTGGATCTTCACTCCAAAAGACTCAGAGCCAGGTTTTTAAAGGTATTTGAGAACCTAACTCCCACTGAAATCAATAAGAGATTGGCAGCTCAATAGCTTAACAAATCTGTCCCTAATTCCCTTAGTCTCCTAAAAAAAAATTCCAATGCTAAACAGCGGCTAGAAAGAGTCCTGACCTCTCCCATAAGCATCAGCACCCGCTGCTGCCATTAGTTATATAACGATGCTGTTGCTGGTAAGAGAATCAGCATCTTCTATTTCCCAAGCGAGCCCATTGCCCTGATGCTAAAAAAGCAGCAGGATTAAAGGGGCACTAACAGTCACCTGCTTTGTTTTTACAGGTTAATTTCACAGATTGATAGCGTTTACTTCACCCCAGCCTGCTCTTCTAAAAGCAGGGGGAAAAAAACAACAAAGTGAAAAGTGTCACAGCAGGAGCTGGGAGCCAGGACTCCTGAGGTCTGTAACCAACTCTGTCAATGACTCATTTTGAAACAGGAGTAGGTCAGTGTGCACAAGGGAACTTTTAGTGCACAGCACCAGGATCCACGTAGACAGCGCATGGGAAGCTAGCATGCTCTAGATGCACACCGTGACTTGCCATGCACTAACTGTTTACCTAGACATGCCCTAGGTGACCTTGGGTAACCCATTTAGCCTCCCTGTACCTCAGTTTACCTATCTGTAAAATAGGCATAATAATGCCTAGTTCAAAGGCAATGAGAGAGTTAATGTTTGGAAGAAATTTCCAGAGCGGTAGCCATGTTGGTCTGTTGTACAGCAAAAAACAACGCGAGTCCTGTGGCACCTTATAGACTAACAAGATTTTCTTCGGCATAAGCTTTCATGGACTATAACCCACTTCGTCAGATGCACGAAGTGGGTTATAGTCCACAAAAGCTTATGCCGAAGAAAATCTGTTAGTCTATAAGGTGCCAGTGGACTCTCGTTGTTTTTAATGTTTGGAAGGTACTCTGAGATCATTAGAATTCACTAATTATTCCTAATCAGGTATCTCCATTAACAAGGCCATCCTTTTGTATGTGGCTTAAGCAGGCTCCCTGCCCTCATCCCTTCACACATATTTTTTAATTTAACATCACTTCATCCTGTTTACTTCCTTCTTTGTGCATCAACAGCAGTGATTTCTGCTCCGGTAGCCCTGTGTGTTCCTGGAATGCTGTGCAGAAGTGGGCAACAGTACATGCTGACATTACATAAAAATATTACACTAATGCCAACCTGCTCCAACCAAGATCAAGGCCCCATTACGCCATGCCCTGCACATACACTTGGTAAAAAATCAAACAGCTTACGAACAAATTAGGCAAGGCAGACACAAAGGAAGAGGATGTGCAAAGTGGTGAAGTGACAGGCCCCGGTTACGGTGCAGGGTCAGCTTTGTGCGTTTGACTAAGTGTCAGCAAAGATGTGCTCAATCGAACCCAGAAGATGCCAGGAGTCGATCTGTTAAGACCACCCCAGCAAGTAGAGTAGCACTGAGTCAACAGGAGGGCATCTCCCATCAACACACTGCAGCGGGGATACTGCAGTAAGCAGGCATTAGGAAGTTGGCGAGAGACACGCGAGTTACTGTACGTAGCTGAAATCCGCAGGCAGTGTAGGCCATGCCTTAGCTGATCAGTGATGAACCCAAGACTAAAGTCCCGATCTCCCAGCTCCCAGTCCAGGACACGAATCATTACCCCATCCTGACCCTCTTGTTTCCCACCATCCAAGGATCAGAGTTGCGATTTCTCTCACCCTCGGTGAAATCAAAGTCAGAACCACAGCACATTTCCCTCCTAGCTTAGCTGGAAAGGCAGGGCAGATTTGAGACCCAAGTTACTGGACTGCAGCTGTAATACTACCATTAACCAAGTCCCTGGCAATAACTTGCTCCTTAGGCCACTTCAGCTGTGCTGTGACAACGTATTCGCTCTTAGCCTTCGGAGCATGACGGCTCTATTGATCCTTCCTCTCTAGCCACCATAACCCTTTATCTAATCTAACCAATCGAATCACTCTGCTCTACAGGGTTTTTCTATAGCGCCTCTCCCCAATGCCTAGAGCCTTTCTGCAGCCGCCTTACCATTTATTTTCTGCCATCCCCCGTATTGGCTTCTCTACACAAACATTTAGGGCAGGTCTCATACATCAGGGCACTAAGTGGAGAGCGTCTCTCAGTGGCGGCGTTAATCCATCTCCATGAGAGTCGGTAGCTATGTCAACAGAAGCCCTGCTGTCGACACAGCGCTGTCTACTCCAGGGGCTAGCTGGGTATACCCATGTAGCTCATGGCGTGTCGATTTTTCACACACTTATACCAGTACGAGTTGACCATTCTGGGCTCACCTTGGTTCACTGCGAGCTGGGGTGGGAATCTACCCTCCATGAGCATGCTGCATCCTAACAGTCCAGGTAGATCCTGCGGGCAGGCATTAATCATTAACAGATTAAACAGCCGTAGATAAAAGCCCATTAACAACCTTTTAATGTGCATTAGCAGGGTCCGCACAGACAGTTAGTGCATGACAGGCTAGATTCCTACCCCACCTTGCTGCCAGTTAAAGAGTTTCTGTAGACACCTTTGCTAATCCGAAAGAAGACGGCCCATGTCTCAGTCCTGAGTACCCGCCTGCCCTGGCCCATCTGGGTCCAGGAACCCTTTCAATAGCCCATGCGAGAAACAAAGTTGTGAAGAAGGCAGGGGGCAAAAATGCATGCCAACCACTGCAGGGCTGTTTTGGTTTTCCCCTAATTATTACTCCTCCTATTAGATTTCACAACTAAAGCATTCGCTGCCGCCTGGACTCACTGGAAGTTGCACGGAGACCAGGAGAGCAGTAGATGAAAGTGACGCGCAAATATGTCACTTGGAGCAGCAAATAAAGACAGTCGTGTGACATTTTCAGAAGGGGAAAGTCAGTGTCTCTCTTGCCTGGACTCTCTAGGACTACGATATTGCTCCCTCTAAGCAACTCTCCTCAACGGGAGGAGGTGAAGATGCTATTCTACATACAGCACCATGGAAGCTCAAACAATTATTTGGATGCTATTGATTCTCAGACAACCTGGCCCAAGTTTCAGGTATGTACTGAAGCCAGGCGAGTGTTTCACGGCTTGCAGGGAATGATTCATCTGTCTCCAGAAGGCCAGAGTGGGAACAGATGGACTCAGAAGTGAAAACTTCAATGCACACATGATGTCTGTGGAATGATTACAGTCCACCCCATGTCACATGTGTACATAAATCTATAACTTTTGTTTTCAGCAGGCGGCCGGGTCGCTGTATGTGACAGAGTGTGGAAGAGTGGCCTGGGACTTGGAAGATCGGGGTTAATTCTCAGCTCTGACACCAACTCCCTGAGTGATTTTGGGCATGTCAGCTCATCTCTGTTCCCTCACCCACAATATGAGCCTAATAATCTTTTGTCTGTTTAAACTGTAATCAGCTTCCGGCAAGGACACACTCTCGCCACGCGCAAGTATCTGGCAGAACGGGACCCCATCTCAGAGGGAGTCTTGCGACCACCATAATAAATACATATGGAATACATTAGCCAGATTTAAAACAGTCAGTTCAGAAGCCCTCATACGCACCATAGCCACCCATGATGTATGAACACGTGACAAAGTAGCTGTGCACGTAACTAGCGAAACCTGACTTTAGCATCCATTCAGCGGACCAACGAAGAGTGGCAGATGAGTGAAGGCGGCCTTCTCAAAAAAGACAACATGGAAAATAACACTTTGTGCTTCCAAAGCACATTCCACGCCAGCCTCTCAGCGCAGACCTGAATGAGCAAACCTACCAGAGTGACGTAAGGTCCCATTTCACTAATGGGGAAACTGAGGCACAGAGGTGACATGGCCTAAGGTTCCATGGGGAATCCATGCCACCCATCCACTGGCAAAACCCTCCAGCACGGCAGACAGGATCAGAGCCAAAGAGACCTTCACTGGGCCAGTTAGCAAAGAGTGAGCCTTCTGGAGGGAGGATGGGGCAGAGTTCTAGTCGTGCGGCAGGCAGGCAATATTGCCCAGCAGACAGAGGCCCTGACTGGGGGTCAGGAGAGGTGGGATCTGTTCCCAGTACTGCCACTCATTTGTTGCAAGCCCTTGGGCATGTCACTTCCTCGCTATGTGCCTCGATTTCCTACACTTGAGGAATGATGCTACTTACCCAGCGTGTAAAAGTGCTTAGAGCACTACGGATGGAAAGGGTCAATTACTATTAGTGAGTCTGAATACCCCGTGTTTGCATCAGGTAAATGTTTTCAGGCAAATGGGGTTTTTTGAGTGGCCTCTCCAAGGAGGTGACTATTCAGGGGCCTCTCCATAGCCATCTGAGGAGGGAAAGCAATGCCTTTGTGCATTTATCACACATTCAATCTGTGGTTTGTTTTTCTCCTTTCCCCAAACTCTGTTACCACTGAAAATGCCCAACCGTCTACTGGAAGCAGAACCCCTGGTTAGTGTGCAGCAGCCTGATTCTGTCCATGTGCACACTCCTCCAGCTGGGGACCACCACATTAACCCTTTGCCTGCTGTCAGTGCTGAGTGCCACCCCCGCCCCCTCACGTGCACACACACATTGTGTCATTCGCCTGGCTGGCACAGAGGGCCTCAGACTTCAGGCTGATGTTTTTCCCCCTCTCACAGTAAAAGCCACCATTGTGCCAATCCGCCTGCAATGCTCACTCTGGTTTGCTAACATACAGAGAAGAGCCAGTCTGTTAGAGCATCCCTGGCACCGATTACTGTCCTGGCACAGCAGGGCTCTGGTTTGCAGACATTCCCTGCTGAGTCTAGAAACTTCTCCACACCAGTGATGGGGGCAGCGATGAGGAGGGAGCTAAGGAAGTAACACTTTGGGGGGCACAGGAACATGGCAGAGCTACAGGGAGATGCAAAGGCCACTGAAAATCACAAAAAGTGCACACACCAAGGGAGCTTGGCCCCAGCCTGAGCACGTGAACAGATGTCACACACGGACTTTGGGGTCTTCTCCTAACAGAAGCCTTGGAAAGTTTCACACTAGAGGTAACAGATTTTCCCCTTCTCTCCCAACCTGCAGGAGTCTTTCAAACTTGGCCAATATCCTGCCCTGGTAGCAAAATCCTCAGGGTTTTGGAGAAAGGAGTGATGGGGAACGAGGCTTTCAGAATGCCCCCACCAAAACACACACAGGAATATCTCCTGCCAGGGAGACCAGAATATCTTCCTGCTTCATTTGGCATACAGCTGATTTGCCTCCGTTTCCGACTCTCCCTCCCACGGCCCCCATCTATCCTCACATCCTCACCTACAAAATACAGCACACTGCACACCACACGGAGATCAATAACCCTCAGTGAGGAAGCTGTTCTGGGAAGCAAGAGGGATTAAAAGGGGGAACTGCTTCTTTAAAAGCAACCCCCCTCTGCTCTACCTTTGCTCTGTTTACAATGCAATGTTGCTGAAATGTAAGTGCACAAGAGGAGACCCAGTACTTACCCGGCCGGCCGGAGAAAGAGGAGACTCACTCTTTCTTGAAAATCAAGTCCACTTTTGCTTCTCTTCCGTCTCCGATCTCTCCCCCACACCAGCCGGGCTCGTCTGCCTTGCGCACTTTGCTCTCAGAAAAGGTAAGGAAAGGTCCTTCCCGCAGCAACCTGAAGCTGGGGCTGCTAGAGGCACTGAGCAAAGGGAGGAGAGAGAGAGAAAAATCCTCTGGGTATAGCTGGAGTATTTCATGTGTGACACTGGCTCCTCCCCAAAGCTGACATCCCTGCCGGGCAACTGCCAATCCTGGGGTGCAGACTATGGCTTGGGCTCAGCCTCAGCTGTCTTTCCACCAGCTGTCCCAGGATGCACAATGCACTTCTGGATGACTGCAGCCACTTGCTCCTGCTGCCTTGGAAAAAAAAAAAAATCTGATCTCTGATCCCGCTTCCCACCCACTCACACACCCACACAATACGTCTTCCCTACAAATTCCAAAGGAGTAGCTGTGTTAGTCTAGTTCAGCCAAACAAACAAGGAGACCTGTGGCACTTTTAAAGACTAACAAAGTTAACTCAGGCTTTCGTCAGAGCCTCCTGTTCACACACAAAACCCTCTTCCCTAGTGTGGAGGTGTTTCAACGCAAGCTAGCTCCGGAGAGCCATTTCCACTGGACTGATAAGTCACCCACTCAGCGGCATGGACGCCGGAAAAGAGTCTAACAAGCCATGCACCAGGAACATGGACCTGTACTGAAACTATCAGCCATCATCATGACAAGCAGCAAAATCCTGCCCTGGATTCTCCACCCCTCTGTGCCCCAGAGTGTCTGGAACTGAAGTTTGATTCAGCCCATAGCAGAGTGGCTGGCAGGGAAGGTTGGTCTTAGAACTGCCCTCGTCCCATGGGAGAGATCCCCAGCAGGTAGAAGCGGATGTGGATCGATTGACTTCAATTAAATAATGCTGATTTACACCAGCTGAGTATTTTGTCTACTGGTGCCACAGTTCAGAGTTCCAGCCACTCAGCAAGACAGGGACACAGCTGCAAAATTCTGTCCGGACCTTGACTCTGAGTCTTCCGACCCTACAGTTTGTGCTCGTCTTTCCCTGAAGCTGATCGCCGCTACCACCAGCCACCCTGGGGATCTCACAGCCATTTACAATCACTCGAAGCTTTCTGGGCCAAGTTACAATGGCTTTAGGGGTCCCCTGCAGAATTTCCCCCACCTACCAGCAAGCTTAGCTAGTAAGAGTTCATGGCAAAGAGGCAGGAACATTTTCTGGGAGGAGGGAAGTATGATCATTACTCTGGCTCTTCCCAGCTACACAGATCTGGGAAGACCTGGACCAGAGGCTGCTCTAAGCTGCAGATGATGCAGGAGATGAATTGGAACCTAGCAGGCTCAACAGATAGCCATTGCTGCCCACCCTCACCTCCCTGATCCTTACACTGAGCTCATGTGGGATGACTCTGATGCCCAGCATGAAAACCCCAACCACACTGTCTAACCAACCAATGCATCTGTGGCATGAAAACGTAAGGCAGGAGAAGAGGTTGCCGAAATCTTTTACATTTCTCTCAGCCTAATTTGTTTCAATAAGGTTATGTGTTTGCAGAAGGATCCTCTTCTCCAGTAACTATTTGCTGTATTATATTTAGCCAAACATTGTCAGCTTTCCCAAAATAGACACCCATGGAAATAAATCAGGCTTACTGAAGGTATCAACATCATCTGCGTGTGACTAATTAATTTCTCACATAACTTGCTAGATCATCCTCCCCCACACTGTCTGTCTGCATTTCAACAACTAATGGAATGTTTGGTTAAAGTTTCTGTGCCACACGAGAGGATTTAGGAGCAATACTGTGGATGGAGCAGGGTTGGAATAAGATGAGGATGCTGATAAGACACCTCTGCATGGCATGGCATGGCTCCCTTAGGAACATAGAGAACAAGAGGCCAAAAGAAGGTGATGGGAAAGGAGATGCAGACAGAAAGTGACTCCAAACCAGGAAGTGACATAGGCTCCATTCCCTCATCCTGCCATTCCCCCCCCCCTTCTTTTCCATGCTGGAGAAAGTCCTGGGAGATTATCCTGTTTGTTTTTATTCAGAATGACAAGATTTTCTGTTTTTTGCTGGAGAACTCCTTGGAGGACTGGAGATATGATAACCTTATAGGGATGAAGGGATTTTTAGTCAGGCTGTTTTGTTAGTTCTTCTTAACACCTTTATAACTGTAACACCCAATCAAGATTTGAGAGGACATGGCCTTTGCGAAAGACTCAGCATCCCTATGAGCAACCGGTGAGAACTGGTGGCCCATGGCTAAGGCAACAAACTGGGACATGCATGTTCTTGGATCAGACCCAGCTCTGCCACAGACTCCCTGGTGACCTTTAGAGAGTCACGTAGTCTCTCTGTGCCTCAGTTCCCTATTTGACAAATGGTGATCCTGATTCTTTCCTGTCTATTTAAGATAGTAAACTTTTTGGACAGAGATGATCCCTTAACATCTCTATGTGCAATGCTTTGCACGATGGGGCTGGCGGATGTGATTTCAATAGAACGGTGATTCTTGTTACTCGTGCCGCACCAGATCCATGACATCAAACAGGCAGGGCTGGCAACTTGAAATCACTGTGAACCAGAAGAAGAGCAGGGACCCAGGCAGAACAGATCCACTTAGGGACAGTGAGCCCAGAAATGAAGACAGAAAAAGAACTCAGTAATGCAACCGGCCTCAGCAGCAGCCCTGGACCTGCGTGCAATAGCAAAGACTTTTACAAGCAATTAGTGGGCACAGACATAAGTTCAGTGCCTATGTCACACCAGCTGCTTATTGGCCCATAATATTCCTCATAAAAATAAATTACACTAATCACCAGGCCAAGAAAGTGATAGCTTTAATCCTGCGGGAAATGACACAGGAAGATGGGAAGCCAAGAATTCTGCTGGCTCAGACAGAAAGATTTCCCAGTGCTAGATGTTCAGAGACACCCTGGGAGAGAAGGGCAATAGCATGGGAAAGGCTGGGAGTACTACACTGAATGTTTGTTGGTCACCTGGATGCAAGTCACCAGTACAGTACCCCTAGGTGGGAGGCACTGGGCTCCATGCTGGAACCTGGGATTCAGTCACAACGATATCCCAAAGCAAAGTGTCCCATAAGCAACCGTCTGTGGAAGACAGCAGGGTCCAATGGTCATCAACCACGAGTGTGGCATATCATCAGAAGTCTCTGCAATATGGAGCGGCACATTTAGGTGTAGAACAGTTTAGAAAACCTGACCTCTGAGGAAAGGTTAAAAACCTGGGCACGGTCTGTCTTCAGAAAAGAAAACTGGGGGGGAGGAGGGGTACTGCTAACAGTCTTCAGATATGATAAGGGCTGTTACAACAGGACAGTGATTTGTTGTTCTCCAGGTTACTGAAGGTTCGAGAAGAAGTAACAGGCTTCCTCTGTAGCACAGGATACTTAGGTTAGCTGTTAGGAAAACCTTTTTAACTATATGGGTAATTAAGCTCTGTAACAGGCTGTGGAGTCCCCGTCCTTTAAGAAAATGTTGGACAAATACCTGTCAGGGTTGATCTAGGTTTGCCAGATCTGCAAAACCCAAGCAGCTTCATTTGATGACCTCTTGAGGTCTCTTCCAGCCTGACATTTCTCTGATTCTGTGATGTGCCAGGCAGCGTGGAAGGCGTTTTTCCAGCATGGCAGTGTGGTGGCTGACTCGGTGGAACAAAGGCATGTCTGGTTGTTTTGCAAAGTCCCACTGTGCCCACGAACTAGGGCTGTGAAATCAAGCAATAGTGTGAAATTTCACAGGCTAAATTTGCTGAAATGGGCCCACTGCCGTGAGGAGTATTTTTAAAAAATGGGTCTGGTTGGAAGTCGTGACAGATTGCCAAAGTCAACGACTGCAAGTATGGCAGCTTCTGCGGGGAACATTTTGCTCAGTGAATCTGCAGGGCTGGGCAATGCAGTGAACCCCTGGAACAACATGCGATTACTGACATGCAATTCCTAGCACACAGATTGGCCAGACTGCACTCACTGGGTCGGATGCGATCAGGGGATCTCCAGAAGAAAGGTAATAGCTGCTTTCATGTTGGAGACAGGTTGTATCCCCTGGGGACAACAGCCCAGCTTCTCCACTGCCTGGCACCTGGGGCAGTCACTTGCCTCTCCATAAAGTGAGCACAGATGTTCGCAGATCCAGACGGCAGTGTTTTACATCCACTGCCTGCTCCCTTTTCTAGGGGGAATGGCTACCCAGGATGCAAGGCAATGGAAAGCCACACCCAATAGGTCCCAGCATGTAATTCTGCACCTCTATTCAGGTAGGCCTGGCATGCCAGGACAAATAGCCAACACGGATTATGACGCCATAGAAGCAACGACAGCGGCTGCAAGCTGTTCTCTGTCATGCCAGTTAGGCCCCCGATAAGTTACCAACATGGCCTTAGCTGGGCAACTCCAAGCACCAATGGGTTACGATTTTGCTGGAACGTCTGTAGCAACTGGTGCATTTCCCATGAGCTAGGCAGGCCCACCCCCTACCCTGATAGCATCAAGTTTCTTCATTAAACCCAAAGCACCTCCCCACCCCTAAGAATTAGCCAACAGCAGAGAGATCTCAGACAACTGAGATCTGCTGATGTCCCTCTTCTATATGATCCTTTTACTAAAGATAGGACTGAGATTTCCCTGTCCATGCACTGCAGGCTGGAGAGTTTTCCAGGAGAGGCTGCAGAGCCCTGAGCAGCATTTTAATCACAGACTCAAGGGACTAGCTCAGACCACTCCTCTAAGAACTCTCCACTGCCACGTCTGCATTCTGCAGATCCACAAGAGCCACAGCGCAGGAAGCCCCCCAGGAAATGGAGCAGAACCTCATGACCCAGCAGCAGTAGAGAACATTAACAGAAGCACCGCATAGCAGCACCTCACCCGCCACCACCTGTACAAAAACCAGATGTGCAACCCCACTGCTCCCACCTGACCTGTGGGGAACCTGTACTAGGTTGGAGATAGGGAAACAGCTGGACAGAACTGGGCAGGGCATCGTGAGAGGAGCTGCATTTTACAGGCAAACCGTCCTGCTTCCCACTGGAGAGTCTGTCCTGGGTTAGTTGTTAATTTCGGATGTGCGGCCCCAATTCTGTTGTGTTCTGATGTGTATGAACGGCACCTGGCTCGGCGTGGCCTCAACCTCAGTAGGAGCTTCTGGGTGTTATCTTATTACAAGTAAAAGAGGGGCCTGGCAAGTGAATTAAGGAGGGGTTATTATCCCCATGTAACCCATGGGGAAACTGAGGCACAAATGGTTGATGTGACTAAGGAGAGTTCCATCTCCATAGGCCATTCGGTAGCTGGTTCCTCTGTGCTAAGACTAACAGTGAGGGGACCAATTGAGGGGGTGCTTTTCGTACAACAAGCCCTGATCTCCTATAAATGCCCTGAGACCTCGGCTCATTGCATACAAGCCACCAAACAGCTGTCGCGATGACCTCCCATAGGTAGCAGGCTGGGCTGGATGCCACCTGCTGGCAATCTAGCCAAACCCCTTAACCATCTGTCCCAGAGGTCTGTCTTTTCCAATCATCCTTTGGCCTTCCCTGGCCTCTTCTAACACTGCTCTCTCCCTCCAAGCCTGGAAACACAGCCCGGGCAATGTGCACTAAAAGAGCTGTGTGTTCCATGCTGGGAACTACCAGTAGGCACAGACATTAATAAAAAGTCATCATGAAGATCCGAATAAACCCAATCTAAGGAGCAATTTAACACTGGAGCATCTTACAGTCTAGACTGGAGAGATAAAGAATCATCCTTGACTCAGGTAACAGTCTCTGCTTGTCTATAAAACAAATTCCAGCACAAGGGGAAACCATCTCTTTCCGCAATTCCTTTGCCTTCACCTCTTTTCCACAAAAGAACAACATTGGAATGGTCCAGCTGTCCCGGAGCCGGAGGATTCACAGTGAAGCAGTTACAGATGCTCACATGCACATTTTCTTCTCTACTAACCCCAGAGAGCTCACGCACGCACACGCTGCACTCAGACAGAAGAAGCCAGATGAGTCTTTGGGGAGCAGGACACACACAGTGTGCTTCCAGAGAGCACTCCACTTCCTCATTGCCCTGTCTCCCGGGAGCTATGCAGGCACCGACTCCTGTGAATAAAACATGCTCATCCTCTATTGCCCACATCACGTTGGTCTCCTACACATATATACACAGGCACATGAAATTCAGTGCCAGAAGCCGACCACTGAAGCATTCAGTCAAACCTTTACCATAAAGATGGGCAACTGCAATTGCAAAAGTCACAACTGGCCACTGATTTGGGGTGCCCACGGTGAGACACTTTGGATCTGGTTTTCATAGAGTACTACACTCCTGCAAATCCACTGACTTCACCCAGAGCTGTGAGTGCTCAGCACCCTCTGAGAGACCTTGGTCTCAAGTCAGGCCCCCCAAATCAATGTCCACTTATGTAAAATTTGGGCCAGAGGCAGATGATGTTTACTGTTGCCTTTTAGAGCAAGAAGCTGGGCATCAGGGTTCTGCTCCTGGCTTTCCAGACCTTAGGATCCTGGGTCCCACTCCTATCGTGCAGGAGGGCAGGCTATGACAACAGTTCCTTCAGTTTGGAGATTTAACTAACTTGTGTCAGGCACTTTGAGACCTTCAGCCGAAGGGAACGTTAAATGCTATTATCCTGTCACTTTTTCCCATCCCCCATGTGCTAAGGGGGGGTTTGTTGATCACTGCTTTATCTAAATAACATATTAAAGCAGCTGTCACCGCAGGCACAGCTTGTACCTGACATTCTTCGTGCCTCGTTTTAGCACACTCTGGTACAGGTGCCCCACTCAAAGCAGATATCCATTCATGGAAGGGACCGGAGATCATCTGGGGCTGTGTACCTAAAAACTCAAGCTGACCCAACCTCCATTGGCTATTTCAAAATCGTCCCTTTGCTTTTGCAGCCGCGAAAGGAGCAGCAGCAGCTTATTACTACTGGTTGCACAGGCGTGCCAGCAGCCCTGATCAATATCAGGATCCTGCTATGCTATACACAGAGTGAGAGAGTCTCTGCCCCAAGGAGCTTACCGTCTCAAGTGACAACACCAAAACAGGGAGAGCTGTTACCCTCATTTTACAGGTGAGGAACTGAAGTACAGGACACAGCGGACTAGATCCTGACACTTTTACACTGAGTAGTCCCTACTCCCGTTGAGAAGTGACTTGCCCATGTTCACAAATGGAGTCTATGGGGGAGCCTAGAAATTAACATAGGTGTCCTACACTCCATCGATGCTCCTACCCACATCCCACATGGCAATTAATCACCTGAGGAGCTGTCTGCACTGCACAGGAATCTGCCCAAATCCCCGTTCTGTCCATTCACAAATCATTCTGACTCAGATCAGCTAGCACTTGGGACACAGGTCCTATGGCCCTGCTAGGTGGGATGCATCAGAGCCCAAATCCTATGGTGACTTAGCATTGTGTGGTGTGGACTCAGGCCAAGCCACAGACATGAGTCAGAAGGTCTGCGTAGCGTAGTGTGGATGTGTTACAAAGCAGTGAAAGCCAGGTCCAACAACTATAAACCCAGATTTACAGTCTGTGTGGACACAAACCTGGGCTTGGAAACCCCAAGCCTACAGATTCAGTTGCAAGACAGTGTGGACATGCATTTAGACATGTTTTAGCCAGGAATGAATAGATAAATAAGCTAACCTCATTGCACCCAATTAAACTCACTGGCCACTGCGCTATACACTCACACACACTAAAAACATACAGTCAGCCAAAACACGGTTGTTACCATAGCAACCAACAGACCAATAGGAAAACAATAAATCCAGTAGCATCTAGTCTTAATTTTGCCATCGCAGCATCACCATAACAACGGTTCCACCAACTGGAGCCCGAGAATTGTGCACTTAGCAACCAGAGGCAGCAGAATTATTAGGGAATAAAAATTATGTAGAAAGTATTTCCTCCACGCTTTTCATGTAAATCCGTTAAAGAGGCCTGTGGGCAGCGTAAAGCCCAAGTCTGAAAGGCAGGTCCATGCCAAATGAACAATGAGGTTGCGATCAATTTCCACCCACGGGGGTCTTTGGACAAAGGCATGGAGTTAACCCGGTGAGGCATTTGGCCACCGGTTGCATTGCTTAGCTCTTGGCTATGCCGTACAGAATGACTCCTTTCTGCCCCTTACACAGCCAGCATGCAGGAGGGCAGGCATCGCCTACTTAAAAACCTCAGAGCGGTGAGGCAGGCACCCAGAACTTTGCACCAGGACTCAAGTAGCAGATAGGTCCTGCATTAGCACTCTGCACTGGGGGATCTTTACCTTCTCCAAAAGGCAGTTTTACTGAGGGAAGCAAGGAAGAGCGTTGGGTTCCAGCTGCTCAGGGGAGATTTGCTAGGAGCTGCAGAGATACTGGCATGACCCAGCTCTAGGAAAGGAGAAGCAGTGCCCGAGAGAGAGGCAGATTACACTCGCTCTGGCTACTCTGCACCTGTGCTCCAAGTATGAAACAGGGGTTGTGGGCTCTGTGAGCCCAAATGGGCTTCCCCTGCCAGGCTGCAAGGCCCCACATTTCTGGGCTTATAGAAATTGGGAAGATGCTGAAAAAAGGCTCCCAAGCAGGGAAAAGCTAGTGAATCTTTACTGACATTCAACATGCCCTGCCACCTCCCTTTCCCCTCTGATCCCTAGTGGAGACACAGAGGCTCAATTAATCAACGTATTTGCTACTAATTATTTAGCCAGACCCACAAATTGGGGATGTGGCTGACAAACACTGACTGACCTAAGAGATTTCCATGAGTCGTGGCCACCCAGTACCCCAGCTGCTCAGCTTAGCTCTGCACTCAGGGTTTTGAGAAGAAGGTGGATTTCAGTGATGGATGCAAAGGGATCAACAACTCCCTGCTGGTTTGCTAAGCCATAAATGGCTCTCCCAGTGACAGTGAGATTGAGAGGAACACAGCAAAGCACCTAGTTACAAGATAACCAGAGTAATCTGAGCTATCACCCACCTTTAAATTTTGCTACGGAGCACGCCACCTGCAGATGCAAATTGCTCTTGTCAGGAGGAAAAATCCACTGGCAACTCTGGGGATGTATTTGGCCAAAGAGTCTCTTGGAGGGAGAGGGTCAGATATTAGACATTGTGTGAGATGAGTTTGTGGGGGACTCAGCCCCAGGCATGTATAGCACAAAAACTTCTTCCACAGCTGAGCCTCTTGGTTGGCAAAAGCCAGGAGTGAGGATGAAGCTTGTCTCTGTGCAGGACAACGCCACAAGACGAAGCATTTAAGAACTATTCAGAGGGCGGACATGGTACCGAAGGTCATCCTGGGCCTCCACACAGGGGAGGAGTTTCCCCTTAACCAACAGGCCACGGAAATTTTGCTCTCCCCAGTCTCTAGCAGAGGTGAGACACTGTAGCTGGGTAACATGGCAGACATCTGCAAGGTCTCTGCCTATGATTTTGGTGGGCACTAGGTGCCCCCTCCCCTAGGCGTGGCTGAAAGTCCCAGCAGGTGTGCTGACCTGTCCAAGAGACAAAGCTGGGAATAGCAGGGAGCAGCTGATTCATGATACAAGAGTCAAAAAACAACATTGTGGAGCAGATAGGGGCTCAGAAAATCCACACCCCTGTCTATAAAAGAGCTAGATGTTAAGGACAAAACTCTCCTCACGGTCTGCACTGAGGTTGGCCAACTTGAGAGGCATTAGAGAGGTCTGACTTTTCAGAGTGCCCTCAAATGTAATGGGAGCTGCAGCTGCAACACCTCTGAAAAAGGGGCCCTTTAAGAAGTCTCAAGCTGGGCACCTCAACACTGAAACACCAGAACCAAAGACCATTTCTGAGAGTTTGGGTCCTTAATTCCAAAGGAGGAAACCTTACGGTGAAGGCCCTGGATTAGAAGCTAGGACTCCTGGGTACCATTCTTGCCTCTACATGCCTGGCTGGGTAGCTTTGGTTAAGTTACTTACGATGTGATCTTCAGAGATACTGAGAACCCACAATTCCTGGCTGAAATAGCAAGACCTACAGCTGCTCCAAACCTCTGGAAATCAGGCTACTGGTGGCTCTGCGTCTCAGCTGCCTCATCAGAAATGTGGGGGTGTTCACTATCCTTAGTCACAAGAATGCTGTGAGGCTTACTCTGTAAAAGTCAATAAGATATGTTATTATCATTAATTCTTTGGAGGGCGACAATGAAGCCCAGCTCCACAAAGATGTGGCAAACGGCGCAAGCAATATACATGTAATATGTTACTCTCTGGGTCTCCCTCCCCACTTCTACATTTGACATGCAGAGCCATCAAACGCCAGTGCCAAAGGAGTTTGCTTCCAGCCTCGACCTTGTCCTCTGTGGCACCGTGCGAATGGAACACAGAGGTGCGATATACTGTTCTTTCATGGAACAATCCATCTCCCTCCTCTGCTGACTCACTGACAAGCTTCCCTTTTTCTGAGCCCGGGGTCCAGCCCATTGGCTCAGTCGCAGATACAGAGCAAACCTCTCTCCTGCTGCAGGGGAATGAGGGCATCGAGTGGAGACAAGCAGCCCAGGTGTCTGTAGGAGCCCCTGCATAGTGCTATCTCCTTTCCAGCCAGACAAGAAGAAACCCTTGTGCCCAAGCAATACACAGCCTAAGGACAGCCAAAAGGCAAGCAAGGCTAGGGACCCTAGGACTTTCTAACCAAATCAACAAGATTCCCTATAAGCTGGGCAGCGGAAGGGCCAGGGCAGTTGAGCTCAAGGAGGGGGAGCCACACAGGGGGAAGCATGGAAGTGACTGTCCAAGAAGAGACTGACAGGGAGGACAAGGGTTGGAATGCTGGTGGAGCGGAGAGAGCAGGGGAAAGGCTGAGCAATGTGAATCACGCCCCTGTGACTGCTGCCCAGTGCCCAGCTGCGAGGCCAACTTGTGCCCTGTATGGCTGGGTGGAGGCACCTGCATGTGATGGATGCACTGGGGTACCACGATGAATGCCCCACCCCTGACACCAACAGCACCAGCTTGCCTCCTGCTGGAAATAGCATTCCCACCGTGAAGCTGAATGGCAGAAAGCCCCTGTGGGGATGACACAGAGAAAGAGCTGTGGAGCTGGGCACAGCTCTAGCAGAGAGGCTTAGCTCCAGCAAACCAGGGGCTCTGGGCAGGGCAGAGTCCTCCGGCCTCAGCTATCCAGCAAGTCAGATGAAAGGATTTCTATGGCCCTTCCTGGCCAGGTCACATGGGGTCTTATGAAAAGAAAGGTTCACTGCAATTCAGATGGCTGGCACAGAAAGGGGAACGGCAGGGCCCACGAATATGCTCATTGCCAGGCCTGCCATGACCAGGACACAGGGCCAGGATTCACTCCCCATGGCTCAGCCTGTTTGCTATTTTCAGGCACCGGGCACAGCCCTCGCTTTCCAGCACTGGTGCAGCTTGTCAGCTTCAAAGTGACAGACCCTGAGGGGAACGCAGGGAAACACCTCTGGGAAAGTGAAGGGGCTGGAGCGACAGAGCTAGTCACAGCACGTACAGCGCCCTGAGCAAGGGCATGCAGAACAGAGCATCCTGAGGCCGAGCATGGCTGGGCATGTGTACAGCACCCAAGCCCCACGCCGGGGTCACAAAGTAGCAGCAAGGGTATGGCCCCATGACAGCTGCAGGAGGGCACTCACCAGCAGGTGACACTGTGTTCCAGATCCCCTCTGGACCCGACTGTTCCTTCCCCTCCTGTCACGCACCGCCCACAAACAAACCTGACAGCCGCTCCCCTCTGGGAAATCAAATAAAGCTGTCAGGGGAGCAGGGACTGCTTTTGGGGGACCTGCCAGAGTGCACGGGCTCAGGGGCTGCAAAAACGAGACCTGCAAGGGCTCCCCCCACCTTTCAAATGCTGGGCTAGCAAAATGCTCCACAAAGAAATGCCGCCGGCATGTGCCACTCAGCAAAAGACTGAGGGGAGATTTGATAGCAACCTTCAACTACTTGAAGGGGTGCTCCAAAGAGGAGGGAGCTAGGCTGTTCTCGATGGTAACACAGGACAGAACAAGGAGCAATGGTTTCAAACTACAGCTGGGGAGGTCAAGGTTGGATATTAGGAAAAACTTTCTCACTAGGAGGGTGGTGAAGCATTGGAATGGGTTACCTGGGAGGTGGCAGAATCTCCATCTTTGGAGATTTTTAAGGCCCGGTTAGACAAAACCCTGGCTGGGGTGATTTAGTGGGAGTGGTCCTGCTTTTAACAGGGGGTTGGACTAGATGCCCTCGTGAGGTCCCTTCCAGCTCTATGATTCTATGATAAGCATGGGAGGCAGCGTAGTCTAGCGGCTAGAGCACGGGGTACTAGTGCTGGTTCCAGCACTGACCTGTTGTGCAATGAGAGGCAACTCACATCCCCTTCCACCCTTCATCTATCGAGCCTATAAACCCTTCAGGGCAGGGACTGCCTCTCACTGCGCAGGCATGCAGCACCTACCACGAGGGGGCCGCTGGTGCTACTCTAATAGTTACTGCAGGCATCAAGCCATGCTGCTTCCATCCTTGGTTGTGAGGCAGTATGGTTGGCTCACACGGGGAAAACGAAAGATCACCCAGCCTCTTTCCCTCCGGAAACCTAGGGCAACGGGGTTGGGAAGGGAACTGACAAAAGAGCTTCTTGTTATAGCCCTGGCAGAGCCACCCTGGCACGGGAACGGTGGGAGACATCTGTTCACAAGGAAAATCAGCTTCTCAGTAGGGCACGGGAGTGAACTCCACACCCGGGCACAAGGCCCCACTTCAGCCTCATGTGCAGAGTTTGGAGAGAGATTCTAGCCTCCCAAACTGCAGAGAAACAGATCTGGGGACAGATCCACAGAACATGATTTAGATGGGCCTTAAGTGATGCCCTGACCTCGAAATGGCCATCAGCCAGGGGAGAATGACACGTCTGGTTAGCGGGAGCTCCTGGTGCTGCGCACAATGCACACAGCTCTCAGCTCCCTGGGCAACAGCCTCTAGGTATATCCACAGCAGTGTATTTTCCCTAGCTGAGCACACCTATTATTTTATTAGCCATGTAATTCCCAAGCTATTAAGTGCTCTAATGGTATCGGGAGCTTTTTATTCCCCACATTCTATGCGTGCGCTAAAAATACATCCTGAAATCATTTGTGCTGCCAGATTTCAGACAGGCTTGCTTCCCTGTTAGATAGTAGGGCTGAAGGTTTAACCCCAGCTCTGGCTGATGCATGCTACTGACTGGGAGGGGTAGCTGTGGTCTGGTGGATGGCACAGATGACTAGAACTGTACCTTGACACTAAATAACACACATTATTTGGGCAAATCAAGTTAGGACTGAGCACCCACAGCTCCTGCTGAAATCAACAGGAGCTGCTGTCTCAACACTTCTGAAAAACACGCTCTTAAAAGAGAAAAAACCCAACCTTCTCCTTGCCTCAGTTTCTCCACCTATTAAAGACGGGTGATCCAGTTCTGAGATCTAGGAATGAAAAGGGCTCCACAGAGGTGACCAAGAATGATTATTACCATTAGCTCTGTGCCTGTCGTCTCTGAATGGAAACCTGCCCACAAAGCAGCTGGGGGAACACACAATGTGTAATATTTTACAGCTCCCGAGCAAATCTTTAGACCGTGCCGCTGCATATGTGTCGAGCCATGGTTCTCCATCCTGGGTAAGACCCTACTCGAATTGTGGAATGAACAAATAATTGCATGAGTTGTGGAGAATCATGGAAAAGTAAAAATAGCTGGAACGATATAATCACACAAGCTTTATGCTTTGCTTTTTTTTCCTCTCTCTTTTTTGGATAGCCAGCAATTTTGCTGCACTGGTTCAATATAAAATTCAGAAGACTAAAAGCATTAACACAACTGCTGTAGGAATGGAGTTCAGTCATTTTAGCCTTTTACATTTTACAGGCACTGAATTTTAACACGGTATGAACTAACTACACACTCCAAAGGTATGCAATACTGTGGACTGTGCAAAGTGAGCTAATTAAAACTGAGGTCTAAGTGTCCTATGGTGGGATCTGCAATTTCCACAATATCATGAATGAAGAGGGGCCTTATTGATGGGATGTGAACTTACCTGAGCAGGAGTATTTAAAAGCCGGTTGGTGAAACAGTACGATAGGGAACTCTGGATGCTCACAGAATCATCTTGCCTTGTGAGACGTAGATGTTCTGAACAAACGCAGCCATGCTCTGACACAGGGAGAGTCTGATCAGTAACCTGAAGCTCAGGTAAACCACTTCTTTAATGCAGCATTCTCCCCACTACCCTAGCCCCTATATATGGCTCAAACAGAATACAAAGGCTGGGGGAGAATTCCCTTGGCACCAGAGCAGCATACTACCAAGTCACTGACCCTGCCCTGCTCCCCTGGCACGCAGGGAAGAGACAGGAGATTTCTGTAGTGCATGACACTCCAGGTATTGTGGGCAATGACAGCTTATGGGCAGCCCTCAGGAGGTTGCCATAAATGATAGCATTGTCCAGAGTTCTCTAAGTTATGTCAGGGGCCAAACTGGCCCTCATCCTGGCCAGAATCTGGGGATCTTAAAGGCACCTTTGCGCAGCCCTCTCCTGCTCCAAGAAAGGCAGCACAGAAACGGACCCGTAATCTATAAAACACCCACCGATCACAGCTCATGCCCAAAGCAGAAAACCCTAATGCAGATCATTACATGGTGCGATACGAGCTGTTCTGAATAATGAAGAGGCTTTCCTCGCTCTTGCAGAACCACCAAAGGAATGGCTGAAGGTTATGTTAGCATTTGATCTCTATGAACTTTATCTCTTTACTGCCTTAAGCCTTATAAATTACACCCAGAAACTCCAAGGAAGAGGGCCTGTGAATGTGGTACTCCTAGTATTCACAGGGCATACATCAGGAGTAAGACTACTAAGCCAATAAAGCTACATTGGTATAGAACTGAGAGCAGCGAGTACGAGGTTAGAATGACTCTTTATGGTTTTAAATCTCTTGGCTCACAAGAATGCGGATACAACCAACATATTTTTGGCTGTTTATTAGTGAAGCAAACAGAAGGGAAATGTCAGGGTGATTTTACATATTGTGTTGGACTTTGCACATTTACTCTGCCACACTGGAGATTCTGAATCCATTCCAAATCTCAGATCCAAACAGCTCCCAACCTTGTGGGGGTGGGAATGGGGCCAGTAGATGAATGCAGATACTAACTAGAATTCTGCAGTTGGTTCCATTCAGATCACGGGGCTCCCCAAACCCCTGGAATCCTACACTCCCCAAGTTTGTGCTGCTTGGGATCCAGATCTTAATTTGGGGGGCACAGGCCCCTGTTTAACACTAATCTGCTGTGGGGTGGTTATACAGATCGGCTTCCTGGGACCATGCCTGGTGGGTTTGCTTTAGTCCTGCACAAAGTAATAGATCTAAACCCATCAGACTCTCAGGATCCCTTGCAAACTGCTACATAATGCCTGGAGCTTAAAGGGAGATGCCAATTCTGTTTGGAGGGTCAGCTCAGCCAGCCCAGGTTTCCAGGAACCCGGACCTGAAAGCAAAGCTCAAGAGGAGGAAGAAACCTCGTGAAGAAAAAGGAATGAAAAAAACCATGTCTAAACTCAAATGAACCAAAGCCAGTGTGCGGCTCTAGACACAGCATCAACACCTGCTGACATTCAAGAGACACTGACCTGAAGTACCGAGTCTGCATCTGGAGCCGATGGAGGGTGGACTTCCAGTCAAACATCGGCAACACCAGGGAGGTAGTATGGTCTAGTGGATAGGGAACAGTCTGGGAATCAGGCGATTTGGATTCTAATCTCTACGCAGCTGGGTGAAGCTGAGCAAATCACTTCTGCTTTCTATGCTTCAACTTCCTCCTCTGTAAAACGCTTCAGAGATAGGCATCACGAGGTGCAAATCACTAACATGTGGGCAGGAAGTCAGGGAAGGGCACTGCGTTATTAAAGGGATCTGGTTCTGAATTTCCTGGGGTGGGTCGGGGGGTGATTTGTGCTCTGGATATGGCATTACCAGGAAGGACATCAATGGGCCAGATTTTGAAGGGCACCTTTCGGAAATCCCAGCCTTTCTGTGTGGTGGCACCCAGCACGCTTGGACGGCAGCGGAAGAGGAGGAGAGCAAGTACCAGATGCACTGCCCAGTGCAGAAGAGACCAGCAGTGAACCGGTTTGTTATAAGGCACAGCTGATCAGCTGTGACTCAGCCACAGGGCAGGTCACTCCCATCTGCCTTGAACACCTTGCAAAGGAGAACTAAGGGCTACCCCGTGCCCTCTCTGGGCTGCATTTACCTGCCCTCCCTCTGCTGCGGCCAGATCGGAGCGCTGGTCCCTCTAGCGTGTTGCCATGGGCAGACCCAGATGCTGCTACTGTCATAGCTGCTTCCTGGAGAATTGAGAGATCAGAGACAAAGTGAGGCAGAGCTCAGAGCCCCAGGGCTGTTGGACCCGCTAGCTCCCCATGGGGGAGGTTTGAGGGACATGGGACACACCTGCACAAAGAAACTGGTATCAG
Source organism: Pelusios castaneus (assembly GCA_007922175.1). Classification (NCBI taxonomy): domain Eukaryota; kingdom Metazoa; phylum Chordata; order Testudines; family Pelomedusidae; genus Pelusios; species Pelusios castaneus. The sequence continues at coordinate 1,305,775 of ML685892.1, forward strand.
GGCAGTTTTTCAGTTAGGGCTTGTGGAAGGTAGCAGGGTGCAAAGCCCTGGAGACCAATGTCCCATTTAGCCACAGGACAGATACAGCCTGGGAACAACACGGCAAGCTTCCCCCACACACTCTCAGCCCCGCCTGGTGGGCCCCTTGCAGAGGGGAAAAAGGTCGGCTCTCTCCTTGGGCTCTCTGCTAGCGACTGGCAAGAGATGAGCCAATAAGTGCCATGGAGAGCCAGCTTCTCAGCCCACAAGCACCAGCTGGTTTCACAGAGGGTGGCACAAAGCCAGCTGACCCAGGCTGGCTGCCGTGGGGAGACTCAGTGCTGCAGCACATTGCCAATCTCACTGAGCTACCCACACATGAAGGGCTGCGTCACTGTCCTGCGTAAAAGGAGAATAATGAATGGGCTCGTGTGTCTGAGCAACCCCAACTGAATGGGATCACAACCGACCAGGCCTATGTCATAGACCCCTTTCTGCTCATGGGGATTCTCCTCTAGCTCAGGGCCCTTTGAGCCCTGTCCCAGGGCACCATAGACCTGACAGCCCCTCTGATGCCCTGAGCTTTCCCCATCGAAGCACAGCCCTCCGGCCAGCACCTCCAAGATATCAGGGTCCCTGGCTGGCAGAATCACGTGGTTCCAACTCACAAAACCAGAGGCCCCCTTGGGCACCGCAAGTAATTTTGGGACATGCCGCCACCTTGTGGCAGCTCAGAGAGACGATTGGATGCCGAAACAGCAGGATGGATGTGACCCCAGCCTGGGCTAAAGCAGTGCAGTCTACAAGGTGGTGAGAATCCGCTCCGCACCCCTTTCCCATGCCACAGTGCCTTGCACTCTCATTCCTTCCTCCAGGCCGGCTGTGGGACTGGCTCTGGGCTCACGGGCACTGGTGTGGGTACAAGCCAGCCGGCCGGCTGACAAAAATCTCCCTCCCCCCATTTTAAAAATGAACCGGGGGGCAAGCTCCCGCCGTCAAACCTGTTTTGCCAGGGTGGTAGCAGCATCGCTCCCTCCCAGGAATCTCTCTACACTGCTGCTCTTGACACCTGGGTTGAAAAGTGTCACAGAGACCTCAAACAAACAGCCAGGAACTCCCACTCCCTATTGGATAGCAGGCAAGACTTTGCAGGGCTTCCTCTAACTGGCTTGCCCTGACCTACCACCGACTGAAAGAGAAAAGCACTGTCCAATGTTGAGAGTAGGCAGGGATTGGGAGTCCGGGGTCCTGCATTCCTTCCAGCCTTGGCCACTCAATCAGTGGGACACTGGGGGAATCAGTGCTTCTCAGGTCCCCATCAGTACAACCGCCTGCTTTGCACGGTTGCCACCAAGTTTTAATTAGCCTTTGGAACAAGCTTTGAGGTCCTTAGACGAAGGGAATGACACGGTTTTTCCCCTACACGAGATGCAACCAAAGTGCATTTGGTCTGAAGAGCCAATTTCAGAATAAGGAAAACAGTAACAAGAACAAACAACGGTGAAAGCGTGCTCTCTCCGGAACAGCCTGCAGCTACCTTGGGAAATAAATGGCTGCCATCACTATGGGTAGTAAGGGTTCTAAAAAATTGAAAGCTTCAAGACACACAAGAGAAGCATCATATTATCCTGGCTATAGACATTATGAGGATCAAGCCTTTCCCAAATCTCTAAATTTGTGAGGCCGCTATGAGGTCCTGGACAGCTGGGCCCTCACTGCAGAATTGGGGCCTAAGATAGTTTAGTACACTGAGCCCTCAATTACCCATTAACATCCTACATTCATACATAGTATCATTTGTCCCGCAAGAGCTCAAAATTTTCATCAACTTTATAAATGGGAAGATCTCCAATCTGCCGCTGAAATACTTCTGCCCAGAGACACATTATAGAAGAGTTTGGAAAAGGCAGCGGAACACCACCTGTCTAGCTGTGCACTGCCTTAATTGCTTTCAATATTTCAGCCCATGTTTAAAATGTAAGGTAGATGAGGCTAGGCTTTTAAAAACGTTGAGGAAAATCTTTTGCTTGCATTAGGTTTTGCCACTGGGAAGTGGAAGTTTATGCTGCTTACTGCAGAGTCAGGCTATCATATCTGCAGGATTTTGCGCTGTGTCACAACTACTAAGCTTAATATGAAATATTTTTAAGGCAAATGAGCCATCTCCCACAGTTCCAGCCTCTACCAATCACTTGACCTCCAATAACTAGTCATTGGTTCCACTTCCCTCTAGTGGGTGGATTTTGGAAAGACACCTATCAGATGTAAAACCTTCAATCATGACGGAGCTTTCTTCCTATGCCAATAACCAGCTGATTTTGTAAACGTATGTTATGGGGGGTACTAAATACCAGGGATCCTTTGCTCAAATGACCCCAAATCTGGAGCACTGACCCTACCCTTTAGCTTGTGGGTTTGCAGAATAGCCATCTTTTAATACTTACTCTCAACTACGGGTTAGCTGCAGTTCTGCTACTATTTGTTTTTTATGTTAGAGTGGCACCCATGGCCGTAAATGTTCTGTATAGGTTTGTCCACAATGGGGCCAGAGTAATGGGGGCCTGGGCTAAGAAATTCACTTATTACCTGGGAATCCGGTTCATGGCATGGTAAGACATTACTGATATTGTTGATATTATGGTGGAGTTTAGAGGTGCCAATCGGGGCCCCCTTGTGCTAGGCCCTGTATCATCTGTACTGTCAGAATCTAAGCCCTCTCATGTAACAGGCCCTGAGATGGGGCTGGTGCGTCTATATTTGAACTCACTCAGCTTTGATCATTTTCCCCCTGCATAGTGTGCACAGCACAAGAGCCTTCAATCACTATGTCTCTGGCTCGGTTCCCCCTGCTGCCCCTCAATCCACATCGCAGGGCTTGGTTATTTCTCCGTGACTTCGGCAGTGCTGGGAACTTCATGTGCACACATTTCTCTGCAGAGAAGCAGCCTGTCCAAAGACCAGACCAACAGCTACAGAAGACTTGCTGCTGAAAATGCACCTGGACCTATTCCCAGGGAAGGATGAGCATAAGTTCAGGAAAGTGTATGCTAAATAAATAGCCATTCCCAGCCCGTACTTCATGTTCGGAAATTAATGGTATAACCAGTCTGCTCTCTCCCTCCACCTTAGGGCAATTGTACCAGGGACTTCTGAGAAGCCAGGACTAGCTAGCCCAAGGACTTGGTATTGGCTATAAACCTTTTCCATCTATACCTTAGTAGTGGGAGCTGTAAGTAGCAGCTAAACATAGTTACTATCTGACAGCTGTTTGGTTTGATCCTGCAAACACTCATTTTCACTGACAATAACTCACAAAACTCTGTGCTTTTCGCCTGTTGCACAGAAATACACCTCCCCCCCCCCAAACCCAGTGCAGCAGCTGCTTGGAAATGGTGCTGAGAATTCCTCCATTCCTCTTTGTTCTTCAATAGCGATTACTGGCAGTAACATTCACAGCCAGAGTGTTTTCTGAATTAGACTGGGTGGATGCAAACACTGCACTTTACTGGACAGAATCAGAATGGTCCAGCTGCATGTCATAGGCCCTATGCTGTTAAGGAGAGTCTCCTGTAGCCCAAACAGTAGAGGCCTTCGACTCTGGAGCAGGAGGATCTGGGTTTTATTCCTGGGCAATTCTTAGCGGCCATCATGCATATCACAGGGACAACAGTGAAATCCTATGTTGCTCTGGGTTTGTGAGAACGTACCTACTACCCTAGGTACTACTGAGAAGAATGAGATGAATGGAAGAATTCATTATTTGCATCCTTACAAAGCGCTCTTTGCGCAGAGCAACACAATGTGTACATGATTAAAATTGCTTCAGAGCCTTTGTATTGCTTTGTAACTGCAGCAGCACAAAGTGATTAATTTTGCTTTTTTGCTTTTGTTAAAAAAAAATCCCAAGTCTGCAAAAATGGCAAATCCATTTGCTATGCTCCGTGCACACCAACTGGATCGTCTTTGTTCTGTTTAATGCCAGACAGAGGACAAGCGCACCACTGAAATACCACAGTGATCAGCACTTAGGATCAGCAACAGCATCGGCAGAAATGGGAAATTCGTACACACATTCCAGAGCCTCAATCATACGAACACCGGGCTTACAAATGACAAGTTCTACAAACCATTTTCAAAAAGTTGTAATGTAAGTGAAGGACGGGTCGGCATCGCTTCCCATTCCGAAGCCTTCAAGTGTTCGATGAAGTGGGATTTTCTGCCACGGAAGCTCATGCGATAAATACATGTGTTAGTCTTTAGAAGTGCCACCAGACTCCTTGTTTGTTTTGCTGAACTAGACTGAAACGGCTACTCTTTGGAATTCAGTATATGGGGAATCACTTTGCAGCGGAGTGAAGGACAAGCAGCGAGCCATGCAATGCGCCAGCCTGCACCTATGGGGTTTAGAGAGGTTCAATTTTATGAACATTTTGATTTGATGAACTCCTAAACTAGGGGGTTTACTGTCCAAACTGGTCCGGTATGCACTTCCCCGCAACACTGTACTTGGCAGAATGAAGCAGGGCGGGGTTTCTATTACACACACTATGGTGATGTGTAGACTAGGGACTTGTAGCACCAGAACTGCAGCATTTGTTTTTTATTTGGTTTACCGTTTCAACAGAAAACATCTGTGTTTATTTTTAAGTATTTTTTTCAATGTTAATCAATTTAAATGTTCATAATGTCAGGAAATTATGGGGGTTAGACTGCAGAAAGGTCAATCAATAATTATTTAATGACAGTGGATGTAGAGATTTAAAAAGTTAAAGCTTTATAACCATTAGAACATGAACAGTCAACATCACAGGTCAAAAGATACAAAGCAAATATCCATAAATCAAACTCTAATAAGCTCTCAGGCTGCATCTTTCTTACCTTGCCTATCTGTCAATTCTGATTATTATTGATGAAAGGTCTTCTCACTGGTTTGTGGGTGTACAGAGAAATCGACATTTACTGGTATTTGCCAATAAAAATCTAATCCGTCCTTGCCTGTTCTATACACAGCAGAGCAGTTACCACCGGTGGTCTGCCATGTTCGAGAGCTATAAATAGGGACATGTGGGGAGGAAAGTAGCACCTCTTTTTGATCCAATGAAATATGGTGGAGATAAAGAGATTTCAACAGACAATGTTCCCATTGTACAGTCCCTAAACTAGTGTTCCACAAAGGTACAAGGCATGTCCCTCTGGAGGGAGATTAAGAACTAACCAGAGAGGCTGGCAGACTTCTCAAATTGTTCTTTAGAGCCTCCACTTCCATTTTTTTAAAAAGGGCAAGCTTCTAACTATTAGGGTTGCAAAGGCAACGTGAAGATACAACAAGCATAACCCATGCAGTATCTCTGCCTGAGTTTGCTGAGAACCTGAAACAACACCCTCAGCAAATGCTAACAAATGGCAATGACAATTCTTTAAATGTTAACTTTTTCAATCACATTGTGAAGATCCACACAATTGACTCAGGGACTCAGCTCCTTTGGGGTTTGCATTTAACAGCACATGGCAAGGTTGAAGGGTGGGGAGTACAGTAGGTGTAATTTCCCCCAAAGGTAGGGAAATGCTGCTGTAAAGGTGTAACAGGGCCCTCATTGTGCTGGCTGGGAATCCAACCCTGCAGACAAGAATTCTGTGGTGGACTTAGCAATGCGAAGGAAGCACACAGAAGTAAAATGGGAAGCACTTTGCTCAGACAACAGGGACAGTTGGCCTGTATGGATCTAGAAGGGAATTAATAAAAGGCTTAATAAAGAGCAACGAGAAACCTGCCAGTCACCGTAAGAAGTGTCACCCTCAGGAAATTAAAAATTGTACACCATATGCTGCACAGCGCAGGGTGGGAACTGGCAGTGATAGAAGAGGTGGCTGTACAAAAGTGGTCCCTGTCTCTAGCATCATTTGCATCCGTTCTAGAGCACACACTAGGGGGCACACTTGAGTCATGCTGCCTTGTTCATCCTCCTCTCCCTCTCCCAGCAATAACTTAACTTCCCCCTCCTCCCTTCTAGCACCAAGTGGGGAAGGACAGTGACATGGGAATAAGAGGAACAGAGGAGAGGGATGACATGTGTAACCTAACCTACTGGTGCAGCAGCCGCGTAGGCTGAGCCAATGGCTGCCGTGCGTGCACACGAGTCCATCCAGCCCTCCGCAGCCTGCCAAGTCCTTAAGTTGCAGCTTTTAACTACCTCCATGTCCAGAGAAAAGAGGATGCTCAGCAAGAGGAAGCAAGATCCTGCCAGGTAGACAGCATGGACATTGATCCCAACAGGGCTGGCTGCTGAAAGGTATGTGTTTTCCAAGGCGCTGCAAGGCAGGGTTCCAAAAGCTATCGCATTTGGGATGCAAACTCAGATCAGACTTTCAATTTCCAGCAGGGGGATATGGAAATCTGGCTTCCTCTGAAATGATTCATCCTGCTTCCCATCCCCCCCACCTCTCACACACCCCTCATATCCCTCCCAGCACAAAACGCTCAGCTGCAGTCTCTCCAGCTGGGTCTTTCAATGGTCACAGAAAAGCGGGTTGTGGAGGCTGATCAAGGCGCAGGGAAAGCAGCAGGACAGAGCGGGCTGGATCGGCAGTGCTAGATGGTGAGCACAGGCCAAGGGACAGGAGGACTCCTTGTACGCGTGCCGTGCGCCGCACTGCTCGGAATTGGAGCATTTAATGACAAGCGGAAGGCTCTCTGAAAAGGATGGCACTTCCTTGCCCAGCGTTGCTGGTGCTCAGATGTGGAGGGAGGATTACGGAGAAGCAGCGTTGAGGGGCACCCCTGCATTTCCATTGGAAAACATGCTTTTGACCCACCTCCACCCTCATCCAGCCTTATGGCCTGTGTTTAACAAACAGCCCTGACCAGTGTCCAGCACCAATCATACTTCTTTAAAACTGTACCGGAAAGGGGGCTCAGGAAGGGCGTAAGCAGCAGCACTTGAGTGAAGTAGAGGGAGAAAGTGCTTTAGGGATCGTCTTGTTCTCTTTATGATAACAAAGTTCCTTGTTCGGTGTTAGAAGAAAGTGGCTTCCTAGGTCGGGGTGGTCGGTGACCGCAGGTCAAATCCAGATCCCCACATGTCTTTCAATGGATCCTGAAATCTTTATAGTTGCTTATTATGACCATTATTGCTATTTTTTTTAATGATTTTCTCTGGAGTCTGGACCTTGACTGTACCTTGACCAAGAAATTTGGACCTTGCCAAAAAATAATGGGCTACCGCTATCTTATGTGCTCTCTTGCACTTGTTGCATGATGACATCTGGGGTATGGGTAACTCTCCCCCTTGGTGCATGTGGCTCTTCCAGTTCCATTTCTACTGACTCACAGTTTGAGTCTCAGTTACCCCAGATAAAGAGGGAAGGGAAGTCGGGGAAAGGTAGCTTTAAATCACCTTTGTATTCACATATTCCAGGTCCTATCTGGCCCCTGGTGTAAGTTAGAGCAGCCTCAGGCCACCCTACCGTACATTTTGCTTCCCACAGCCTCCCAGAAGCCTCGAGAAGAAGAGACAACCATAGTGTGCTCCAGACATGCCCTCAATCTGCTCCCTATGCTAGGGGCTGGGAACAGGGCTGATCCAGAGCCCTTAGGACAGCAGCCAAGGAGATAGGTTGTATTTTCCAACCAACTCAGTGCCCCTGTATGCTGTAAAGGCGGTGTATGCTACGGGAGTGCTCTATAGCCATATATATGCAAATAATTAGTTAATAAATGAGGTGCCAGTAGATTGCACTTGGGGATACAGTACCTAGCACAGATGCTGAGTTTTGCAGGAGGAACGAAATTTGTAGCTGTCCCCTGCAAATGGTTCCTTTGTGCAGCACTTTACATCAGCTCTTAGTAATGCAAAGGGTCCTGGGTGCAAGAGGGACCAGTGACTCGGAGCTGTCAGAAACAGAGCAAGGGCTTGCTTTCCCCTCAACACACCACAGCCCGCTTACTGACACATGGAAGGTATAAAAAGCCTGATCTTTTTGTGCGGGGGCCAACGCTGGATAACATGAAGGGCAACAGTTGCTGTTCAGGAAGATGGAAAATAAACCCTTCCTCCCACTCCCTGGCACTGAAAACCAGGGTTTGAACTATTTAACATTTCTTAGGAGGCTATGGTGGGACATTGGAGTCTGATACATGCTTCCATTGTCCAGGCCACAGCCTTATCCTCCAGCCTTTCCTCATGTGAGTCGTTTACTGGACTTAGCACAGAAGAGGTCTCTCAAAAGGGAGATTTAATATGCTATCTAGGATGCAGGGGTTTTCAAAGCAGTCTAGGCAACTGAGACGCATTTGTTCATTTCAGTGTGCCAAAATCCGCTAGACGGCAATGAAAATTTTGCCCCGCAGAGTGCCCCGAGGCGCCGTCAGGCTGCAAGAAATTTCCTGTGAGTCCGTTCCGCAGATAGGTTTCCCACCCGGCAGTGGTCTGTAGCAAAGCTTGGCTACTGAGACATGGCACAGCAGAGAATGCTGTGGGACCTTCCTTTCCATTTCCCAGGGCATCTCCCTCCCCTGAGCGCCCTGGAGAAGAACGCTTCCACATGCCATGGGACAAAGGATGAATAACAGTAGGCAGCCAACGAACATCAAAACCCTGTCCCAGTCGTAACTGCTAAGGTCTGACCTCTTGCAAAGCAAAGGCCAGAGAACTCCAGCCAGGCATTCCTGTATCCAGCCCCTACTGTGTGGTGAACTACAGTGCATCTCAGGCGGACAACTGTCTATGCAATGGTCCCGCCATAACACAGCGTTTCCAGGGAATTACAAGAGGAGTCGATCCAACGCCAGTAAAGGCAAAGGCTTCTATGACGCTGCCCAGGGCCTTGCAATGGTCAGGGATGTTCTTAGGAACAAAAGAGCACCTGATGAGAATCAGGCCATTGTTATTAGGAGTCTCACGTAGTGCCTAGCGGCCCCATTGTGAGGAAGCAGCACAGATTTAGATATAATGTTAAATCAGTGCAAGAGGCTGTGTGGACATTCATTTTGGTCTGCAACGGGTTTATTGCTGTTTCGGTGAAGTCAATGGGTAAGAGGTTTGAGCTGAGGCCACAAGAAGAGCATCCGCACCAAGGCTTGCGCTGGTTTGATACTAATTTCAGTTGCAATTTCTGCGGGTAGACAAGAGAAGCCCCGAAGGGCTCACTGTCTGTCTAGCTGCACCAAAGTGCGGGAGGGGAAACAAGAGCGCAGTGAAGGGAAGTGATATAAAGAAGGTCACACCGCAGCTCAGTGGCAGTAGCAGAAGCCTGGTCTCCTGACTCCCAACCCAAGCCCTAGCCACACACTCGTCTCCTGGATTTGAACGAGACAATTCATCCCCTGAGAATGACAGGACGCGAGAGCTCTTAGCAATGTGATGTTAGCGACGGCAGCAGCCCTATTCCAGCGTGAGGAGCATGTCCCCAGTTAATCAGCCTTTAATGAAAGGACATGCTGACATTTGGAAACTAGAAACAACTCTCCTGTGTGGGCTGCATCTCCCTGCCACTCGCCCTCTCTCTGAATCATTCCCTGACATTTTGCCAGATTAGGATGTGTCTTTCTCCCTCCCTTTTTAAGAATACATTGAAAAGGAGACGAAAAGCCACCGCCACTCCAGGGGGAGAGGATGGTGCGGAGCCGCGAGCTTTGTTAGCGGAGGGGAAGAGACACTTGCTACCTCCTTGGCCAGTGTCAAAGGAAAGAACTAACAGGTGGCATCCCTGTAGCCTGCCTACCCTGCCAGAGAGCCAGGAAAGTGATAGCTTGCTGCAAGCTACAATACCCACACTCCCAGGGAGATCCCAGCAGCATTCTACTGCCACGCTGCCTCTTCTGTCCCCAGCCCACATGCTGCAGGGTCCTTGTTCTCCTGGGAAGCCTGCTCTCTTGGAACCTGCCTAGGAAACACTGGCTGGCAACCCAGAGGACACATCATTATCTTGCTGGGATTCCCCACATCCCCTCCTGCCCCAGCCTTCACTGAGCCCCAGACCAAGACCTCTCAAGGAGTCGCATACTCCCCACATCAGACCCACCACTTCCCTGAGCATTGCACTGGCCCTGGGAGCAAGAGGAAGAATTGAGGTTGTTCCCTGGGTGGCGGATTTACTTTTGGTAAAGCTGGCCCCAAACTGCAAAGATCCAGTGCAAGGTTTAGGGCTGTTTGGAGCTGGGGTTTTAACCTGGCCTGTTAGAAGGTAGGGGGCCAGCCCCACAAATCAGACTGGGATCTGATCTGACTCATATTGCACAGGTGTTTAAGTCCAGTGTCTGGTTCAGAGCCCAGTTTAGATTCAGGGGTTCTTTCCTCTCTCCATACTCTGCCCCTCATTTTCCTATCTAACACCCATCCTTTTCCCCAGGTCAGTTTCCAACCCTCTTCTCTCCAGCCTGAGACCTGGAGAGAGGTGAACATGATAGGTCCATTACAAAACCCACCTGATTTGATTCAGGGCGGGAGAGAGCAGTGCTAGTGGCTCTTGGAACTTCCTTCCGCCGCTATCCATTTCAAACCAGACAGCACCTCAGCACCGCATATAGAAACTGCAGCCAGGAGACCGAGAACAACCTTTGCTGAGACACTAGATATCTGTGCCTTACAATCCTGTACCATTGCTAGGGCAGATGAGGCCCTGACATTTTCACTACCCTGTCATCCTGACCTACCCGGAGCAGGTTGGTTAAAACACCAGCAGCCTGTCTACACTAGGGTTCCTGTCATTATTACACCTGGTGCGAAAGTTCAGAGGCTATAGACTTGCACAGACCATTGGGTTCAAGTTATTGTCCTCAGAGCGTGTATGTCTGGGGGAACAACCATGGGGGTAGATTTATATTATGGTAGCACCTAGAGGCCACCCCCCGAGATCAGGGCTCCAATGTGCAAAGTGCCATAGGGGCATGTAGCAAGACACACACCATGCCTCAGGGGAGATTGCCATCTAAGCAGACACGACAGATGAAGGATGGGAGGGGAAACCAAGGCACAGAGCGGCAAGGGGACTTACCTGAGGTTATACAATTGTTTGGTGGCAGAACTGGAAACAGAATCCAGGTCTCTTGACACTCAGACCATCCAACACATCTTCAGCAAGGACCAGCACCGCCAAGCCCTGAAAGGAAGGGAAAGATGTTTCAGCGCCTCTACACACTGAAATCTGATCACCATCCACCTCCAATGCCTACTCCAGCCCCATTTCTCCATGCCCTCAGCCACCCCCTCCCAGCACACCTCCGCAGTCACCCTCACAACACACCAGCCATGGCTTCACCCTGCCACCCACATACTTGTGCACACCCACTCACCCCCCGTCCACGCACTCCTCTTGCTCCCCTATGCACCCTCCTGACAGGAACAGAAGAGGAGGACACAAGGAGGTGGGCGTCACCAGGCTTGCACACCTGGTGGTGGATATCTGAGGTCATGCTAGGGGAAAAGGAGATGCCTCCCCTGGCCATCCCTGAGCTGCCCAGCCTGCTGCAGAGAGACAGACAGACCCTCTGACAGGTCACAGGAAGAACAGCCACAGCGCTACTGAAGCAGGAAGCTTGGGAAACCTTCTGAGCCCAGCCCTAAGGTGTCCACACACCCAACAAACAGAGCAGCTTCCTCATTTAGTCCCTGCTGTGACCCTGCTCGACGCCTGGCCTGTGGCCCCCTGAATTTGCACAGCTCACAGTGAGCAGGGCTAGCGGTACTAGCAAGTCGACCCTCCAAGGAGCGCCAGGCGGGGAGCCTGGCACACGCACCCAGCCACTTCTTTCATCTTGCTTAACCAGCCACTGCTGTCACTGGGCTGAGGGAGCCGCAAGGATGGGCTGTGTGTGCGCGTGTGCATGCACGCATGTGCTAGGGTGTGTGCATGTCCAGGGGCAGGAGGGGGTCTGTGGCTGCTCACGGGCCGTGGCCAGGAACCCCCGTATCCAGGCTTTATCCTACAGAGGTGCCTATGACTGTTTTTCACGCACCCTCAGGTGCCCCTATTACAGGGAAGCCAGTGTGCACGAGAGTGTGTGTGTGGGGGGGGTGCGGTGCACAAGGCCCCAAGGGAGGTAACCTGACCCCACAGACCAGACCCCACCCCGGCTGAGACCCCCAAACCCCCTCCCGGCGCGCTGGCTCTTCAGACCTCTCCCAGCGCGCGCCTGGAGCTACACCTGGATCCGGTCCCTGTGCTCGGAGCTGCGCGGGCGGCATCCCGCGCGTGGCCGGGCTCTCTGCCGGCCCGAACAGCCTGCCGTTGGCACGCGCTCCCCCAGCGGCAGCAGGCGGTACTGCAGCTCGGGTGCGGTTGCTGCAGCCAGCTCTGGGGCTGTGTAACGGGTCGGTGAGACTTTGCCCCACACTCCCCTTGGGTGCCAGCGAGGAGCTGTTGCGTGGAGTCCGGGGCACAGCAACGTGACCAATTAAGGCAGGTCTCGTGGCCCTGCGTGATGTTCTATGGAGCCAAGGCCAGGTTAGTGAGGGGCCAGTGCACTGGACAGTTGGATTCTAGTCCTATCTCTGTTAGCCTAGTGTGTAACTTTACAACTCCTTTCTCCACTCTGGGCTCTGTTTCCCCATCTGTGAAATGGGGACAATGACGCTGCAATGGTACTTGGCAATCTGGGGATTGCTACGTCAGAGTGAGATTCCAGTTAGCAGTGGCCTGAGCACAGGAATCTTGGATTCTGTTCTGGCTATGCCACTGACTTGTTGCGTGATGTGGGACAAGTCCTTTCACCTCAGCATCTCCACCCCTAACATGGGCCAGTGACACTTCTCTGCTTCCCAGACGCTGTGTGCCTCTGTTCATTGTCTGTAAAGTGCTGGAAGGAGCCACAGAAACAAAAACCAGCACCAGGTGCCAGCGGAAGTGTTCACGAACCCCTGCCTGCTAGTGGACAGGCTGCTCACCTATGTGTCACAGCCCATACAGAGCTAAGGAAGATTCTCCTTTATCTTACGGGACAGGGTGCTGGGTTTAGAAGGATCTGCGTTCAAACCCTGCCATTGCTGTGAGGGAACGCAGGGAATTCCTAAATAGCTACAGATTAACTATGACCTGGGTTTGATCCCTAGGTCCAGTGGTTAATTTCAGAGGCGTGGAGGTTAGGCAGAGACTGTTAGATAAATATACCATATTTCTTCTCTTTTATAAACCAAACAAGAGCACAACAGCATCCCAGCATCCTTGGATATGCCCCCTGCCTCCCGCACCTTCTGCTACTTTTGAAACTGGTCCAGCATTTTTGTTTATCTGTTAGTCCATGCCAGGGATGGTAAAATGCAAACAGCAGTGAGGAATAAGGGAGGGAGGGGAGCCCTCACTGCTCACTTCCCCTCGGCTGCTCATTTCAACCCTCTTTCAAGCAGAAATTACTCACATTAATCAAGAGTGAGAACGTGTTTGCAGCCCTGCAAATTTGGCAGCATCCAATCAAATTCCATCAGTCGCAGCAGGCGGACGGGAATCTGTATCTCCACTGCGCATGGTCTAATAGAGTTGTTGCCAGAGGAAATTGGATTTGAGAACTCCGCTAAATTAATCTCCCCTTTTAAAAAAAGTGCCTGGAGATCTACATGACAAATGGGTGTTCGTAATGGGAACTGATGAAAACATCCAACACATCAAATCGGTATGGCTCTCCCCGTCAACACACCTACACAGGGAGGGACAACTGATTCTGAGTTACTCTTTCCAGGCACTATCCTTAGTGGTTGGCGCAGCAGCATGGGGAGTCAGGTAGCTCGAGTTCTAGCCTGGGCTGTCGGAAGAATTTTTTTTCTAGTTGTCAGAGCAGATACTCGGAGTCAAGATTCCTGGGACTGTTCCCAGCTCTGCCACTGATTTGCTCTGTCACCTTGGACAAGTCACTTAACTTCACTGGGCCTCAGTTTATCCTGCTAGATAATGGGGTAAAATAATAATTATCCACCTCCTGGGGGGTTTTGAGAGACCCAGGTGTGCCATCAGGGGCTGAGGCACACACATACACTGACACATTAAATACATTCAATAAGCTGGTACACAGAAGTGAGAGCCTTTATTGCTCCCCTTCTGACTGGTTCCCTAGTAGGGTATGTTTTCCTCGTGGGACCCCCCTGCTCCTGTTCTGTCTAGCACCCCTCCCTTCCCATCCATGCCAGGTGCAGATGTGGAGGATGGGGCATAGTGGGGAAGAAACAAGGAGGGAGCCAAGAATGCACTAAGCAGATTCTGCTTCTTAGCTCTTTGAACAGATCAGTGAGTCTCGCTTCCCTGGACTTCCAGCTACAGGCACCTTTGATTTTGCACAAATGCCTCCCCTGGCCTCGGTCACTCATTCAGTTTGTTTTTATGGAAGGCAGTGTGGTCCCATGGAGAACTGATTTTAATCCCATCCCTTCTTAAAACTGGAAGCTCTCTGGGGCTCATAGGTTTGCACGGGGCCTAGTGCAGTGTAGCTTGGGCCTTCTTGGGCTCTGTTGCAATACGAACAGAAAATAACAACGGGCAATTATGGAGGAATAACCAGTAGCTAGTATTGATCATTAAAATTGATGTCATAATAGCCCCTGTTTAATGACTGGATGTTATCAATTAATAATCCAGTGACTAGGTAACCCTCCGAAAGTTCACGTCCTCCCCACCAGATGCTCACCATTAATTCTCAGCACCTTCCACGCAGAGTAGGAGGCTGAGGGCTGGGGTGTTTGAGAAAGCTGGCCTCTCCCAGGGCTGAGTGGGGTGCTGTGGTTCAGCAGCTCTCTGGAAGGACAGCCAGGCCCAGGAACACCAGGCATTCTCTGGGAAGAGTTGTCAGCTGGTAAGTGCAGCCTGCAGCATCGATTTAGAAGGAGGACAGGAAGGTAGAGCTGCCTGCGCCAGGTGCAAGTGTGGTCTGGCTTCTGGACTGCATGGACGCAGATGTCTGGCGCGTTAACAGCGCTGGTGATTGCAGCTTTATTGGCTTATTTTTAGCAGTGTGGCTGAGAGCAAGATGGATGGGTTTTGACTTGGGCAAGACTTTGGCCTGCAACTGGAAGCCAGACTTGTGGGTTGGGAGGGGATGGCTCACCCTCGAAGCCTGGCCGCGTCCTGTTTTGGTGATGGAGAGGGGACCAGGCACACCAACTCTGAGGTTCTCGCTCTGATCTCTCCGGAAACCTGTGCAGCTGCACAGATGAGAGAGAGATGCCCGAAGGAACCCAGGGGAAGGGAAGTTTTCATTCCAAAAGAAAAGCTGTTCAGGATGACAGAAAGAAGGCAGTGCCTGGCCCATGATCTACATCAGCTACGGAGCCAAGAAGAGACAGACAAGACAGAACTCACAGCTCAGTGGCGGTGGCCTGGTCCAGGGGGTAGACTAGAGGATGGGATGGGGGGTTCCGGAGGTCTGGTTCTGTTCCTTTATTTCTGTCGCTGACCTTCTGAAGTTACTCGCACAAGTAACTTAACCCGCTTCTCTGTCTCCTCCCACACCTCTGTCTGCCATGGCCATTTAGCGGACAGTCCTCTGAGGGCCAGCATTGTGTTTGTGTAGGAGCTGCCCCGATCCTGGGCCCTGCGCTCAGATGGGGCCTTTGGGTGCTAATTTAAGTCACAGAAGGGGGTCGTTAAAAGGGACATAGCTCTGGGTTGCTCAGGGAGCTTGGCCCAGTTGTATTGTGCCTCAGAGGCCATGGGGAAGAAATAAATAAACCCAAACCAGGACGAGCAGAGCTGTATTCTGGTCCCTGTGAGAGTCACCTCTCTCAGAGTGCCAGCTGCACATCTGTCACGGGGGGTAATAATCCTTCCTTTGTCTATTTCAGGACTGAACTTTTGGGGGCGGGGAGTCAGGGACTGCCTCCTCCTGTGTGTATGTACAGCACCTGGCACAACAGAGCCCTGACCTCAGACAGCACCCCTAGACTGCAGAAGTAGGAATGTTGCCAGCAGATCGAGGGATGTGATTATTCCCCTCTATTCAGCACTGGTGAGGCCACATCTGGAATACTGTGTCCAGTTTTGGGCTCCCCACTACAAAAAGGATGTTGACAAATTAGAAAGAGGCCAGTGGAGGGCAATAAAAATGATTAGGGGACTGGGGCACATGACTTACGAGGAGAGACTGAAGGAACTAGGCTTATTTAGTCTGCAGAAGAGAATGAGCAAAGATTTTATAGCAACCTTCACCTACTTGAAGGGGTGCTCCAAAGAGGAGGGAGCTAGGCAGTTCTCAGTAGAAACACAGTACAGAACAAGGAGCAATGGTTTCAAGTTGCGGCTGGGGTGGTTGAGGTTGACTGCACTGTAATTAATAACCAGTATCGCACCACCCACACTGCTGATTTTAACTAACCCAGTGTTCAGTCATCCCCCTGATCCTCTTGTTTGCTAGTGAAAATAAGACCCGCTTCCTTGGCCATTTTGCTGAGACCAACAGCTGTAATCAAAAGGCCTTAAAGAACGACGTAAATGAACAGCAAAATCATAGTCGCTCTCAGGACTCTAGGGTGTGTAGAATTAAAGTTGAGCTGTGCTGATGTGAATTGATTCAGGTCGGCTGCTGCTGAGTTATTGCGTTCCATGAGAGGCTGCCAATACAGTTTGCTATCAGGTGTCACTTTAGATCAAGTCTAATGGTTCTGAGCGTACAGATTCCTTGTCAGAGGGAATGCTGGTGAGTGATTATTCAAATGGAGAATAGCGTCGGCACGGGGAGAACCAAGGAAGTAGGCAGAAGACATGGATTGCAGCCATCAGTGGTCAAGCACCAGTGCAAAGCCCAGGTATAGACAAGCTAAGCTGCTACAAGCCACGGTGTGCCCCATCACACATCCAATGGTGCTCCTCCTCAAGGCACATGGAAGCTTTGCAACTCTGGACTGGCACAGTGTGTCTGTGGCTGGAATCAGGGCCATCTCCAGGGCAGGCAGCCTGTGAGTGAGGAGGATGTAGGGTGTTCACCTTTCATGAGATTTTAGCATGATCCTTAGATGGGTGCCGTCACCGTGTGATCCAGGGTGCTGGGAGGAGAAGAGATTCTGGCAATGAGTGCAAGGACCTGAAGGAGCTGAGCACCTCCCGTGAGATTCTGGAAGATGTCAGCTGCTTGTGGTGTGGAGGACACTTGCCAGGAATGCCACCCCCATTTCCACAGCGAGTGGAATAAGAAGGAGTTATGCCGCAGAGCTCGACCCAGCCAAAGAGCAGCAGCAGGATAAGCAGGGAGCAAACCTTCGCCCTCCACACATGGGCAGCGAGGTCCTTCCAAATCCCCCTGAGTTGGGAAATTCCTGTTCACCACCCTCTGTGGGGAATGGATGGCGGGCGGACAGCTAACTCCCTCAGGGCCGAAGATGCAGGAATGAAAGTCTAATTGCATTCACTGGCAAAAGAGCGAGAATTGAGGGGGGCTGTAGACATGGTCCTGTTCCCAGGGCAGAGTTTGAAGGATGCCCACTGTGTCTGGACCTGGGGTTGAAAGATAAACCTAAGTGGCCTGGTTCTCTGTTGGATGACACTTTCCATAGGCCAGAAAGGACCACTCGGATCAGCTAGTCGGCCGCACTACAGAAACCAAGCCAGACAGCCTCAGCCAGCGATCTGTGCATCCAGCCCACGCCCCGTGGTTGAGCCGGAGCACATCGACCTTGTGCCAACACGTACACCTCTGCATAGCAGGCGTAAAGTCTGATCTGGTGTCTTTTCACGTCCCCTTTGCACAGGCATAAAGGATTATACGAGGAGCTGGGCTCAAAGGCTCTCAAACATCTGCCTGAGCTGAGGAGTCATTTATCCTGTGGATAACCATGCAAGTTCCAGATGGAAACGACCTAATGAGATCATGAAGTGGGTCCCCCATCCCAGTGACTGCAGCAGAGCGGCCCTGGGGCGTTCTTCCAAATTGGTTATTAACCACAAGGAGAGGCTAATTGGACTAATACTTGGGATCAAATTCTCCTGTTATGCCAGAGTTAACTGTGTCACACCACTGATTTCTGTTACTCTGGAGTTACACTAGTGTGACTTTTGGCTTCTCACACTTCTCTAGCACACTCAGGATCTAATCCAAAGCCTACTCAAGTCAATGGAAAGAGTCCCATTAATTTCAACAGGCCCTAAATCTTCAAAGCACTTGACAGACTATAACTAATTAAGCCCCCTAACAGCCCTTTGATATAAAGCATTAGCCAGCCCCTCCATTCATTTTGATGGGTGTCCCTTTGTAAGCCTGACACCAAGTCAAAAGCCTTTTCAGGGAGCAGTGAAGGAGCTAACCCCCTTGCACCACACACCTCTACAAAATCTTATGGCCCTTGCTCAGAAAAGCAGCCCCACCCTGCTCCTCCATCATTTTTCAACCAAATCTATTCCTGCAGAGCAACTGAAAGCCTTCACATCCAGCAGCATCGGATGATTGAATCTTGACCTTTATGGTTTAGGTTTATTAACTCCCTGTCCCTATATGTGCAGATTGCAAAGAGAAATTTCCAGTGCCCACCCAGGGATTGCTGTGAGCTGAAATTTGCACTGTGGAAGAATAATTCCAGACCAGAATAATGCAGGAGTGGGTCTGTCACTAGAACTGAGAAAAGAAATGGAAAAGTAACAATTTATTCTATGAATATAGGCCCAGATTATTTAAAAGGAGCTTGGCACCTAGCAACTCACTTTTGCAGGACAATAACTGAGCATTTTCAACATTCCAGCCAGACTTTAGTGGAACCTAAATGGAAGCTGAACTCTTGTGAAAATCCAACCCATTGCTTCTTTCTCCACTACTGGAATGTCCCCAGGCGGATCATGGTTTTCCCAAATGTATTTGATTCTGAACTGTGCTGGGTAGTTGCAACCAATCAGATAAGCCACTCTGTGTGACTTTCTGCTCTTGATTGGATAAGCGTGCAAATTGTGTGTGCAGTTTGCTCTGCGTGTTTGTGGAAAGTGAACATCAAGATGCTGGGCTACTGTTCTGACTGGAGGCGGGCAGCATAAAGGAGAGAGAGAGAGAGAGAGAATGCATATGGGGAAAGCAAGCAAGCAAGAAAAATGAATGTGAACATGGCCAAAGCAAACGCATTAAAAAAACTTAGAGGAACATTTGCAGACTGTGCTTTGCAATAGTTTGCCCTGTTCTGTCCACCACTATGTGACGGAGCTTCTTGCACCGGGAAAAGTGAGGACTCTGTGTGAGAAAGACACATCAAGAAATGAGTGTAAGTCTGCCTGTGGGACCCGGGCCACTCAGAAACCCCACCTCTTCCCTCCCAACTTGCACCACCAGAGGTAGAGAGCCTGCCTGCTCAAGCATGACGGGAGGCCAGCAGCCCGTAAAATCTGCAGGGGGATATTGATTAGTTTTCCAGTGTAAACTGACAGAGCCTATTTGGATGATGTAATGAAGACAGATGATCCTCGTCCCTCGCTGCTCAGCGTCAGGGAGGGAGGAAAATCATAAATCGGATGCTGAAGATAGACACCATCGCGTCTTGCCTCCATTCCTCATCTAGTGTGCTTCCCATGCCCTGTCTCTTTCCCTCCCTTTGTTCTTTTCTTTCTCCATTATTGCTCTCCTACCGTCCTTCCCTTTTTTGTCCTTTCTGCCCCTTTCAGTCGGGTTTCCAATAGTGCCTCTCTGTTCTGTGTGTGGTCTCCAAACTGGCAAATGGGCTCAACTCACCCTGCCTTAGTCCTCCCCTGGGCCTTCCCTATGTGCTCCATCCTGATGCCCTCACTCACGTGCATGGTCCCACGGAAGCCAATGGGTTAAGGCATGCCAGTGCAAGCTGCAGGATTTGAGCACATCTCCCCCTTCTCCTACCAGATCTCACTACCTTCTTCACTAAGGACCAAGGCCAACCCTGCTTAAAAGGGTGCATAACACCCAGAAAAGTCAGTGGAAGCTGTTCCTGCTCATGGGCTAGCTTAATTCCAGACCCACCTCACCTTCTCTTCTCCCTCTCATTCTCTCTCTCTCCTGTTCCGCTTCACTTGCCTGACACATTATTTCCTAAGTTCCCTAATATCAGGAGTTGAACTAAGCATTTCCTTTCCCCTTGCAGTTTATAGACAGCCATCTCCTCTTCTGCCCCTCAGGGATCCTGCTAATGAAAAGACAGCACAGCGGCCAATACGTGTCCTGTCTGCTAGCCCAATGTGCAAGGGGCTTAGAGTAAATAAGAAGCATTGCTCAGAATAACAGCCTGGATTCCAGTGCAGTACCTTGTCCTGGGGCTTGTTCAGTGTCCACCAAGTCCAGGTTTTAGAAGCAGAGGAATTCTTTTCACAGGGCGGTCTGACTGTTTTAGAAACCAGTGAGGGTCGGGTTGCTTTCCCAGTCCTGACAAGTTATACGTAATTGAATTCAGGCTGCACTGTTGCCAGCCTCAGTTGTTCAAATAGCATATGTCAGTCCCATAAAATCACGAGAGTGGCTTAAAATTCATGAGATTTTTAAAAGGATGATAAGGCATGTTTGATTCTTTTGGTGTTGTTTTTTGACCCATTAGGACATCATGTTTTCAACACAACCACACATTTCCAGGCTGGAAATTTACTTTCTAAATTATTTTAAAATGAAAGCTGAGATTCTCCCATCAACTGTTAGACTGAGGCTGTGGGGAAAGCACCAAATATGACATGATTTGAGCTAAAATCAAAGAAGTAGGCAAAACTGTTAAAATAACAACATCCTATCAAATCTACAAAGCGTCAAGAAACAAGTTTCTTCACTCACACCAATTTTCATAGATGTTACAGTCGGACGGGATCACTTGGATTGCCCTGTCTGTTCTCCTGTGTAACCTAGGCAAGAGGAGTTCACTCACTAATTCCTGTCCCAAACCCAATAACTTGTGGTCAAGCTAAAATGTATCTTTTAGGAAGACATCCAATTCTGATGAAGAGATTTAAAATGATGAAGACTCCACCACATCTTTTAGAAAGTTCTTCCAAAGGCTAGTTACCCTGGCTGTTAAAAATTTACTCCAGTGACTCCTGAGTTATTAGGTGTATCCTGGATCATGGAGACCTCATGACTTGGAGGTAATTGATAAAGTCTTGCAAAATCTAGGGAAAATTGCTTTCCAAATAACATGTGACACAATCCCCTAGCTCCCAACAGCCAAGCAGAAAGGAACTCATGTCCATTGTCCATGGCAAAATGATATTGTTTCTTTCTGAGCTAATGGGGCTAATTTCATAAATGGAGCCATCTCCTGCCATCACTGGGCATGGAGAGCTACCAATGATGTGAATGAGAGCAGCGTAAGAGGACAGAAGGTCCTTCAAGGCCCACCATTTGAAAGAAAAAAAATCTAAAAATAGGACATGCCAGGTAACATTGATAGCTATTATTGGATGCAAATGTGTTGTAATCACGGCAGTTAATCTCTTTAAAACCTGCAGAAAAATATCTTACACATAATAACAGTAATTCAAAAGCATGCAATCAGTTGCAAAGATATTTTTCTGGCTCTTCCAAACATTTCCAGGCCATCATTCTTTAAATTCAAACCGTAGCCTCTCACTGGGGTGTCTAGTCTTGGAATGGCACAGAGCTGGCAGCTGTGAAGGCCAGTTTTTGAGATTCCAGGTAGACTATTGAATTCAACAGGGCAAGATTGTGCCACCTTTAATCTGGGAGTAGCCTAACATATTTCAATGGGACTGTGGTACTACACAACATGAGTAAATAAATGTATACATTGCCTTGGGCTGAATTGTGACCCCTCTCCTTACTAGTGTGATCCATTATTCTGTTAAAGCCAGTCGGGATACTCTTGTGTGTGACTATTTCCCAATGGTCGGGAAGCATCCACAGGTGTGTATTAAAGGTATTATTTCCCACTCATACTCTCTGCCAGCATCCATTAGTCTATATTGTTCATGGCTCTGGCAATCTTGTGTGCCCTGGACAAAACAAACACCTTCTGTGTATGGCAGGCCAGTCAGATTGTTCCCACAAGCTTGGCCTTCATAGCAAATCATTTCTTGGTGGCAGTTCACTTATTGAAAAATATAAGCAAATTGTATATGACATGTTTATTTTTGCCATCATTGTATTAGCTCAGAGCAAAAATCCTGCCGAGCTGCCCTGTGAGGAATATGCAAATGGAGGACATAAAGACAATTAAATAAAACTTACAGCTGAAGCAATGTCAAAGTTAAACTGACACATGAAGATAGCACAGCTCTCGTTTTTACTGGTTTGGGGTTACACCTCCTCTCTCTCTCTCTCTCTCTCTCTCTCTCTCTCTCTAATCTAAGCATTTTATATTGCTGCCCATCACTCTAGCCTCCCAAGCACCTTCTACATAAAATTGATTAACAACAGCAACATCCCTGGTGGACTCCATTGACTCTCTGGCATTTCTCCCTCTCCGTAGCAGCTCATTCACTTATCCCTTTCGTGCCACTCTGGCGTCTTCTCCTCCCTGCTTCGGCCCCAGTGAAGGAAGTTGATTTGAGTCAGAAGCAGTTCACTTCACTTGTGGCTGTACACACTGAGCTGGGCTTTCACTGTCAGGTTTTCTAGCCAGGAACATTCAGTCAGCAGCATCCCCTGCTTGAATCTCTATAGTGGCTTTCTCACGCTTTCTGCACTAATTTCAAGCAGGTCCTACTTCTCCACTTCCAAAAATCACTGGCACTACATCCTTCTCACCTCCTGCTATCTAGGGCTATGTCTACACTAGAAAAAGTTAGGTCAACTTCATTAAGTCAACTTAATAAGGTCGACTTTAAGTCGATTTAAAGCCGACCTTATTAAGTCAACTCAACAAAGTGGACTAAGTCGACTTAACATTAAGTCGACTTAGCCCACTTTGTTAAGTTGACCTAACCACCCTTAATAAAGTCGACTTAAGGGTTACTCCATGTCCACACCGTCCTTAAGTCAACTTAAGGAGTCGACTTAAGGCTTTAGTCGACCTAATGGGTGGTTCTTATTAAGTCGACTTAAGCTTCCAAAAAGTTGACTTAAGAAACTTCTTAAGTTGACTTAATGAAAGTCTGGTGTAGACAGGGAGGAATTTAGGTCGACTTAAGCCTCCTTAAGCACTAGCTAGATTACTGTGGTATGTCTGCAGGAGAAACATTCACACAATGTAGACATAACCTGAGTGTTTTGGTGGGGCCTTGCATCAGCTCATGGGCATTGACGAAAATCCTTGGTTCGACTCAGCTGACTTCTATGGATTTATGGCAGGGTTGAATTGGACACATGTAATCTCCAGATCTTAAAAGATGAGTTAAATCCTGTCTAGCCCATTGCAGCATTGTTTCCTGTTTTACATTGCCTAGCATTTGCCCCAGCTGAGTTTCAAACATCCTAACCAAATCAGGCTTTCACCACATCCCTTGGAAGACTGTCCACAGGCTAATGGAACTCACTGTCTGAGCAACCTAGTACAAGACGTAACGATTCCGGTTAGACACCTACTCTGGAAAATTGGATGCGTCTTTATATCTGGGGTAATGTCACATAACTCTCTCTTACCGCCAGATATGAATTCAGTGGGTCAGCAGGGGTGTAGAATCTGTAGATTTTAACCCTGAATAAATACATATTTAATAATGACATTCATGCCATCCAATATGGGCTTTATGATCTCTAAAGTGCATGCAGAATTGATAGTGATGGCAAAACAAAGCCCTCACTGGTTTGTCCTTGCTTGTGCAAAACATCATGGTGTGGCTACATGAAGCGTGTGTGCTGGTATTTTCCCCTTTTGTTTCCCAAATCAAAGCTAGTATGGATATTTAATTCTGTCTGAATCCACAAGTCCCAAGGTAGGGATTGAGAGGGGTTCAAGTTTGGGTCCATAATGAGGAACCTGAATCAGGGATTTCTCTATACCTTTTTAGAGCCAACCATGGGGATGGGCATAACAGAGCTAGAACCACAAGTAGGGCTGATGGAAAAAAGATTTGCAGGGGTGTGCCTATGTGTGCAGAGAGGAGTGGAGAACAGTCGTTTCCATAGGAAGCTCATGCCCAAGCAGTTCTTGGAAGTGGATAAATGATGTTTCCCAATCACATTTGGACTGTGCAGACTAGCTATAAAAAAGACACCGAGTGAGGCAGAAAACAGCGGGGGGAAACACACTTCCATCCTCACTTTGCTAATTACGTTCATTAGAGAAAGAATGCTGCTTCCGGTTTAGAACTATGTTGACTATTTTAAATTTTCCAGCTTGTTGAAAGCAGAATTTAGAGCACTATGAATTTTTTTCTTTCTTTTCTTGGGCCAGATTCTCTTTTTTCATCTGTCATGATATAAAGGAGGGGGAATGAAGAGAGAAGGATTATAGTGAAAGAGAGGGAGTGGGGCAGGGTGGAGAGAGGAAGCAAATTCTCTGCTTCTTTCCCTTGAAATGATGTAGGAACTTAATTGAGCTTCCTAACAGGGTAGAATGCACAGATCTGTGCACTCTCCTAGCAGAAGGGAACTGTGTGAGATTGTGCAGAGAATGCAAAGATCTCATCATAACATCATTGATGCAGAAGTGTTCCCTACGCCCCAGCCCAATGAGGAGAGAGTGAGAGACAGAGGATAATTTATTCAATAACCTCACATTCAGGTTGCAAGCTCCCTTCCACATCCTGTGTGGGAGGGAGGTCTCTTCATCTCTCCCCTTCTGCCCGCCTCCCTCCAACCCCCTACCACACACACACACACACACACACACACACATACACACACCATTCCCTTACAATTAAGAAGACACCTATTCAGCACCACTCTTATTGCTGGGCTTTTGTTCCTTCGCGTCTTTGCTGGCAAAGCTATTCCCTCTGCAAGTCTATGTTCAGTGCTCAGTGGTTTGTTATGTTGCTTTTCATAATCTCTACTAAAGAATTCCAGTCCCACTAAAGTCCTAAAATTAAGGCTGCAGGAAGGCGAGGGAAAAGAAAAAAAAAAAAGGGAAAAAGTAAGCCTGTATTTTCTCTTCCTTTCTTTGTTAAAAGTCTTGCATCGTGGAAATGTATGTGTGAGGAATGGCTGAATGGGTGTGTGTGCGTGCGTGGGTGCGTAAATATAAATACTTACCCAATATATATAGTGCAGGCAATATATGTATTCAAGTGTATGTATATATGATCAGGTGAAAGAGATTTAAGTTTTTATCTGTTTTTGTCTTGTCAAGTATTGTGCGTGTGTGTGTACACACACACCTATATATGCAGTCACACTGTATACCATGCATGCAATTTACTTATGTACTTGAAACACTTATGTTCATGTTTATATACGTATGATCAGCTGCAACAGATTTAAATTCTCTTTGTTTTACTCAGGTATCAATGAAATGCACATATGTGTGTAAATATACCTATATACGTGTCTATAGGTAATACATATATATATTCACTACACTGTGTATCATGCCTGCAATTTACGTGGAGTACTTATGCTAATGCATGTGTGTGATCAGCTAAATTAAATATAAATTGTTGGTTTTAGTCAAGTATCAAATGCACATCTGTGTGAATGTGTTTGAATATGCATGTGTGTATATCTATCTATACATTGTATACTGTATAGGAAATGTACACATTCAGGTGTATATATGTGTGATCAGCTAATATATAAGTTCTTCATCAGTTGTAGTCAAGTATGAGGTGTACATGAATGTCTGTACAGGACTATATATATATATATATATATATGCACTGTACTGAGTGCAAATTACAGCTAATACCTATGTTTGTGTATATATGTGTTCAGCTAAAATAGATTTAGGTTCTTTTATCTGTTTCAGTCAGTATCAGCCCTTGATTGCAGGCAAAGAGGAAAGATAAGCTCCCTGATTAGTTCAGAAGTATATTTTTCCTCCTGAGTGGGAACTGAAGATGAGGAGCTAAAAATTGTTTGTGAGTGAATGTGTTTTGCTGTATATCTTTAACTCCTTTAAGAAAAAAATTAAGTGTTACTGGGGTGGCTGGAGACCGGCGTTTCCACAAGAGACTCCCTTAAGAAATCCTTGTTCTTTATCTGAAAACTTACAGTTCAAATACTAGTGCTAAAAAAAGAAACCCATTGTGTGTGAGATTCTCTGGATTTCCTTCAATGAGGCAATCCCTAGTTTAAAAAACCAAAAAATAACCCCACAAAGCATACCCAAAGAACGAAAGAAGATGGTGCATTTATTAATTGTAATGGACACGGTGGTTTCTGCACGAGTAACAGGAATTAACTCCTTTAAAATAGGAATTACCTTGAGCTCCGTGTCATTTCACTTCAGTTGTTATTTTGCATATGCATGTATGTTTACATCAAAGTGGTCCTGAATATTGACCTCTGATGGCTGGGCTGGCCTGAAAAGGTTAGGAGGTGTGAGCTTTGATTGGGGTGTGAATGCTAGAGAGACAGTGTTGTGTGCATGGACTGTGTTAGCCCTTTGAGAAGAATAATTATTTTATATATTGGAGCTACAGCAGAGGCAACGAAGAGGGAGACAGAGGGAGATAAAGACAAAGGGAATGAGATGGGGAGAGAGAGCGAGACAGACCCCTGAATCTTGACCTGTAAGTAATTCTCAGAGAATCTACAAATTCCAAAGGGAGAAGAAAGAGTTGGCAGTTTGGGAATTGTTCCTGCTCCCATTGGCTTCTCTGAGAGCAGGATCAGGCCCCTCCTTTGTCCATTCTCTCCACCCTCAAAGAGCTGTGAATTTACTCTATTGAAGGAAAACTAACTGGAGATGCGGCTGCCTTACGCCGACGTGGTTAATGAAAGTCCTGATGGGGACCGGAGGCGTCTTCCTACGTTCTCATTGTTCCCCCTGTAATGCCACTTCACTCTGTGAGCTCCAAGCCATGACCACTATGCTGGCTCTTGATCCTGGATGGATCTGTCACATTCATCTCCACACACATTCACTGGTCTCCCCGTACCTGTCTCCCTTCCAAATGCACATTTCACCTGCTGCCCCCCAGAGAATTATTTGAGTGATCCTCTGTTGAGCTGGGGGGAATGACGTGAAGTTGGAGCCACCTCAGCCTGTACATAGGCAGCCTACATCAGCCCTGGTTATTCTTTCTGTGCTCAGATGCCAGGGAGATGGGCGCATTAGACATACCTCAATTAGATAGGTAGAACAGATCCAGACACAGCATACAGAGCAGCAGCTCTGAGTTCCCTTGGAGCTGGGTTCTCCTCTTGCTGGCTCTGGGGGGAAATGAGGAGAAACTCGGTTCATGTCTGTGGACCGCGTGCACTTGTTACCAACACTGCTATCAATCAGGGGGTGCTACATAGAAGTCAGTGGAGTTTCACGGATGTAAAATTGAAATGAGGAAGGTCCTTTGCCTCCAACGAGATGGAACTAACTCGAATATGTGCTGGAGAAGTAGGTTCATCTCCAAGACCAGCTGTTCTGCAGCTAGGGTTTTCAAGTAGGACCAGAATAAGAAACATTGGAGTGAGTGTGCAACAACAGGGCTCTATTCTTCATGGGAGGGGACCATCATGTCCCCAAAGGGGGCAGCTGTGTGCATGCGTAGTGCGTATGCCTTAAATTAGGAGAGCTGCTTCTTTAGGTAAGTAGGGACGGTCAGTGTCTTATACTAGGAGAACTAATGTGTGACGTCTACAGGTAAAGGTACAGCTGGGAGAGAGGACCCTTGGTGTCTGCGAAAGGGGAGAATGTTCCTCATGAGGGAAGGCGTCCCTAGCAGACTTCATCCCACCTCCCCAGCAGTTCTCCTCTCTCCAGGGGGGTGGGGAGAAGCAGCAGCTGCCACCACCACCGTAATGCTCTCCGGAAAATGTAATGAATGCGTCCCCTCTCCATTCACCCATTGAATCATGCCCCTGGCAAAGGACGTCACTAATGCTGCCGCGTCAGCTGTGGGCCTTGTTTTCAAAAGACGATGCGACAGCTGGGCTGAGGCTACAGATGTGCAGGAGGGATGGGAGCTAATAAAGAAGCCTGGTTGCTTTCCTGTCATTCATACCTTCACCCCCTCCACTGGAGATCACTGCTGGTCTAGGCATCCACCTCCCTCTTTCCAACATCTCCTGGGGGAAGTGCCTTTGTCTGCTGGCTGAAGACAAAGCTGAGCTTGACCATCATGACCTAAGCCAGTCTATTGGCCCTAAGCCTGGGCTGATAAATAAACCTCTTGCTGCTTCAGCAGTCCGCGAATCTCCCTTGAGAAATATCTCTGTGGGGAGGGCACTGAGCCCCCTTATTAACTCTTCAAGGGCCTCTGCTCTTATTTCCTCCCCACTTCCCCCACAGCTACATTTCCCTTAACATTCAGGCTCAGGGCTGGATTCTCCAGGACTCTCTCTCTACCTCCTTCCCTCCCTCCGGACGCTCCCAGTTGTACACTCCCCAGGGCAGGGTCCTAGCTAAAACCTTTTGTGCCGTAAAGTATTAGGCTTAGGTAGAGAACAGGGTTTCTGGCCTGGCTACAGTGGGGAGCCCACAGGACTGCTGAAATGACACCTCCCTCTTCCCCCCGAGCATGGGGTCTCCCAGAGCATGAAATAATCCTTTGTCGTCCTCTGGGTTAGAGAAGGTCACCTAGCAGGGCTCTGCCAAGATCAGTTCTTGTGGGCCATGTGGTGCCTTGACTTACCCTGGCATTGATGGGGGACGCAGAGAGGAGCTGCAAATCAATGCAGGGTCTAGCCCTAAGGTTCTAATCAAGGCTGTCCCAGTCCTGGGGGTGTGTGCGTGTGTGTGAAAACTAGTGCAAGGTCTGCCACAAGGCGACTCTCTCCCAACCCCTCTTCACTGCCACGCAGGCACACGCACACGCAGAGCTCCTTCTTCCCAGGGGCATTGTTGTGGGCGTAACACTACAGAAACGAGGGCACAGAGGTGGGGGAGTGAGAGGGACCAAGAGCAAGTGAATCCAAACAAATGAAACCCCAGCGAGGATCGTTTTAATCTAACTTGTTCCAGCAGCTGCTTTAGCTAATTATTCTCCAGACAGCAGTGGTGGGATGTCGGCAGGAGGCATGCCCACCTCACTGCTCTGGAGACTAAGCTCAGGGATTTCTGCTGGGGTTCGTGGGTGTTATTTACTTTCATTCCCTCCACCGCCCCCTCCACACACACACCACGCCTTGCTGGGAAATACCAAACATAATAATGCCAACCCCGAAATTACAGAGATGGAGCCGAAGGCATAGGGTAGTCCTAGGCAAAGCTATCCGCTGAGATCCTCCTTCACTCTGCCAGTGTGAATCAGGAGCAGCTCCTTGGGGTTGAATACCGGTGTAAGGGAAAGGGTTTTCAGGCATGTGGCTTTATAAAGAGGGTTCCTGGTGCCACCCTCACTTACTCCAGTGTGACTCCAGCTATGACAGTGTCAGTGAGAAGAGAACCAAGACCCGTTTCTTTACTAGGTGTGTGAGGGATGGTCCTGAAACTGATCCTGTTGCCAAAGCACTTCCCCATCCCAAACGATGGTGGACTCTGGAATCCAGATTCAAATTTTACGCCTAGCCCTCTTCTCTGTGCTGGGCCAAACCAAAGTCCAAGATCGGGTCACGCAGCAGCCCTTTGCTGAGTGAGGGCTGCGGCAGGTCTGGGACCATTCTTTTCTGTCTCCTCCGTTCTGCCTTGTTCTAGACACAAAGGTCCCCCCTGCGCAGAGAAGGATGGAAAAAGGCAGGTGGGGGCAAGTGCTGTGGGACTGGCACCTTCCAGTCCTCAGGCCTCCATCACTGGAGACCTCAATGCAGACAGGGTCACTGTCTTCTGCCAGCAGTAGTTTATGCATGCTCTGGTTGGTGTTGGGGTCTGGTATAGTCTTCCTCTGCCTGTGCCGGGATGAGTGGGACAGATCGGGCTTGGAGTAACAGCACCCCCAGGAGCAGGCAGAAGGGCTGCCGTGCTGGGTCAGGATGGAGGGCGGGCAGCTGACCATTCAGGGGTTACTGGTGGCTGCTCCAGTACATTCCTCCTGGGTTGAATTGCCAGGTGCAGGAAGATTAAAGCTCACTTTCCTACTTCCTTTGCAGCCTCTTGGGTGTCAGAGGCATGTCTCGGAAAGTGAAACAAAATCCCAGGGGTCTGATTCTCCTTCCGCCAGGTGCTGCTGGGTTCCCTCCTGTAACACCACTGACATGAGTGCAGTTACCGCAGCAGCACCTTGAATTCCTGGGGCGCTGTAGGCAGAGGGGGTGTGCCTGGGGGGTGAGTTACAGAGCAGTAAGTGGGGCCAGGAGTGGCTGAGTTGCCTGTCTGAATCTGGCTCTCAGCACACTTCCACGACCCATGGGGAGCTCTCGCTCCTTCTCTCTTTCTTTAACTCCCTCTCTAGTCTTCGCCCCTCCCCTGGCCTCACATCCAACTCGCTGAAGCATCACTTACAGTCTGGCAGTTTTCCTCAATCCCCATTACCAAATCAAAGTTGCTGGGGATTAAGCAGCGATCCAGAGGCTTAGACCTTCCCTGAGTCTCCCTTTGTATATAGCTGGGGGCTGTGGCCCTCATGTGTCTTGCTTTAGACCTCATCCCCCATTCTCCTATTCACCGTGTTGGGGTGCCCATCCTCCTCCTTTCTCACACTTGGTAAGGATGATGGTATTGTGGAGTTTAAGCCTCATCCCCCCTTTGCAGATAAACCCTGCTCAGTTGTCACGTTACAAAGAGCTCTGCTGAGTTCTTGTCCGGGCTGAAATGACTCAGTGGAAGCCAGTTGCTGGGGGCACATGGCATTCATAACCCACATGCCTCACCCCAGTGGGGAGGGGGTATGAGCCAGCACGGCTCTGTCTCAAGCGACGGAGAGTGCATTTGGCAGAGGGTGGCTCCCGAGCTGCACAAGACACGTGAAGAGTCAAAATTTGTCTCGACCTTTGTGCCCTCTTCTGCTGCCTCCCTGGTGTCAGACCCTGGGTCTGAGCAAACCCTCAGATCCACATCTGCTGCTCCCTGAACCTGGAGGAAGTGTGGGGCCCAGGTCAGAACTTTGCTGCTGCACCAGAGCTCCACAAGCCGTGTTTGAGGAGGTTCCGATCGGGGTCCAAACGGGGCAGTTCAGCCCTGGCCTGAGCACTTTTTCAATATGTTCCCCAGCGCTCTCATTTTCTGGGCTTTGTGGTATTCATTTAGAAACTGTGTCCCTCTCCTACAGCCTCCTGTGCAGGCTGGGCAATCTCAGACTGAGGGCTCATCCCTCAGCCTTCCCCCCACACTTATTACCACCCAGCAGCCTGACTTCTTGGCCCAGGAGTCCCCTCAACCACCTCCTCCAACTCTGAGTAAATGGCATTGCAACCTGGAGCTGTTCAGATTTGGTCTGGTCAAACTGTGGGTGGCCCACCCTCACCTCTTGGCAGTCCAGCTCATCAACAGCAGCGTGGGTGCCTGCCACCTTCCGTTTCCAATCTCTGAGTAACTCGGCTCAGTCACCAGTGCTGGATAGTGTCAGCAGCGTGCAGTGAGTCGGGGTGGGGGGCGGTGTGAAGGCAGCGTTTCCATTCATTCCTAATACTGGCTCCATTGTGTAGGTGGTCTGCTCTAGAAACTCAGCCCGTAGGAGCCTATCCCGCTCGTCGCTCAAAGCACTCTTTAATGGGGGAAGCTTACATCACGCACTTGCTCCAATTTCTTGTGCCAGGGGTGAGGAAGCTCATTCGAGTCTGTAGGTCCCCTGCATCCCATAGGGAGTGAAGGATCTTTGGCTGTAGCTGGCAGATCATCTGCAGTGACAGAGCCCATTGCTCACCAAGGCCCCCCGTGCTTCTGCAGATCTAGGCAAATTCCCCACTGGCTAAATCACCTGCTAGTGCATCTCTTAACTCACAGCCTAGACTTGATTACAGCTAGCGCTGCAGGAGCTGAAATATCTGAGTCAAGGAGCAATGCAAAATGGCATTGGGGGATCTTGTTAGCTAGTGAGTTACCTGGATTCCAGAGGGATGTCTTCTCTCTTTTAATGTGTCATGCAGTAATTTGAGGGACACTTTGCTGGAAGAATTCTGGGCCATTATCTTATCCCTGCCCCCTGAGAAACAGCCTGAGGAAGTATCCAGGCTTTGCAATGAAGTTTAGGAAACTTGGAGATGATGCATCTGAGGATTAGTGGGGACAGCACAGCCTATGACAGACACATCAGCGCACTTCATCATGACCTTGTTGTAGTAACACCTACCTTTGCCTGGATTTCCGAGATCAGAAATGGCTGTCTGATTAACAGTAGCAGCCTAAATTAAGACATAGGGGGCCAGATGCTCGACTGATGTAAACTGGTGTTACTCCTTCCGTGCAGCAACAACACCCATTTACAGCAGAAGAAGTCCTAGCCCATCATATTTTTATAGCTTCCAAAGAGCTTTAACTTACAGTGAGCAAAGCAGGCGGCCTCCTTTAGCCCCCGAGTTTCTCACAGAGCAGCGGCAGTGGCTGCTATTCAGGATGTGGCTATTGCTGTTCCTGGGCTAGCGATGTCGTGCTAGGCACAGAGCGTGTGTATACTGAGTCACTGCCTGTATGACCTTTGCCTAGCCAGTATGGCATGTGAATGTGCATGTAAGACACGTGTGTGGACCATTTTTGTGTGAAATTGGGCTCGTGAAGGTTTTTCTGCAGGTTAAAGGACTCCGAGAGTCTGCCTGAGGCAAGCATATCCAGCTGAGGGCGTCTTTGGTTAATACATTCAAGCTGAGCCTCAGGCATTTTGGTGCTACAGGAGCTGAGTGAGGGGAGATGACATAATGGCAGAGACCCCATAATTACTGCAAACATAGGTCGGTCTAATTCATTTCTAAGATGACGTCTTAGAGAAGGATGTCAGAGGCAGTGTTGTCTAGTGGTTAGAGCGAAGGACTGCTAGAATTCCTGCGTTCAGTCCCTCATTCCTGGCTGAGCAGATGGGTTGGGGATCCAAGACTTCTGGTCTGAATTCCTCAGCTCTTTTAATGACTTGCTGTGTGACTTTGGTCAAGTCACTAAATTTACCTATCTCTCCTTTTCCCCCTCCTTGAAAAGGGGGATGTTGTGAAGCTTATTGGGGGTTATTATGAAGCTAATATGTTTTAAAGTTTTCTTTTTATTAAAGCAGATGTGGATACGAAATAAGGTGGGAGAAGGTAATAATTCATAAATGATCACAAAATACTGCATATGACATAGGATGTCTAAGCAGGATACATGTGCCTAGAAAAGAAAAGTATATTATAGTGCTAAATAAAAAAGAGTTAATATCATGAACATGTTTTGAGACCGCCAGATTGAAGGTGCTGCATTAAGTAATCAAGTCCATCTGACTTGGGAGGAAATTCGTTCCCGTCCCCAATTAGACCCTGAGCATGTGGGCAAGACCCACCAGCCAGACACCTGTAGTAACTCAGAGCTCTCCCCCGCTAGTGTCCCATCTTCAGCCGATGGAGATATTTGCTGCTAGTAATCACAGGTGGGTCATACACCATTATAGACAACTTCATCATACCATCTCCTCCAAAAACTGATCAAGCTCAGTCTTGAAAGAAGTTAGTTTTCTGTGCCCCCACTATCTCCTAGCTTGCTGACTTCAGCTGCTTTCCCAAGTTATAACAGTGAATAGTTAAAAAAATAGAGCAGACTTTTGGAAGGTCCCTCCAGCTTCAAGGCAAGAGCCAGTTGCTAGATGACGGGAGTCAGGAGGAAACTTTGCCTGGGGGCAGGTTATGCCATAATTGCAGGGTTTCTTGCAACTTTCACTGATGCATGTAGAGCTGGCCATTGTGGGAGACAGGATAACAGATTAGCCCCAGGTCTGATCCAGTCTGGCAGTTCCTGCATATCTATCTAGCTATCTAATTTTTTTTTGCTATGTGCTATTTCTTTCTCCCTCCTCCTGGAAAGAGGGAAATGGCAACATAGCTTTCATTAGAGGCTCAAGAATGTGTGTAGTCACTGTGAACAATGAGAGCACAGAGGGGCAGAGGCAGGAGAAGAATGGCGCCTCTGTGGCACCTGGGAAGAGACTCTTTAGAATGTCTCGGCTCTTTTGAGGCCAGGGCAGCAGTGGAATGAAAGCACCTGACAAATGGAGAAGAGGGCTAGTGAAGGAAGAGAGAAGTAGTTGGAGGAAAGGAGGCAGCACTAAGGTCTAAATTTGTAAATTAGGGCTCGCTAATCAGGTACATAATTGGAGATACCCCCTTGGGACAGATTTCTCAGACGGTGCGAAGCACCCGCAGCTAGCTGAAGTCAGCGGGAACAGCTGGACATTGACACTTTCTGAAAATCAGGCATTAAGGCAAGAGGGTGCAATGTCCAAAAAGATCTAAGTGACTTGGGGACTTAATCCACTGACTTCCAAGTAATTTCTGGCCAGATTTTCAAAGGCATTGAGGTGCACAATGAAGCAAGTAAGCACTTAGTGGGAGTTTGATGTCAATGGGAGTTAGATGCCCAGCCTGCTTAGGCACTTTGAAAATCCCACTGAGTGCTTCTTTGTGTCTTTAGGCACCTGGATGCCTTTCAAAACCTGGCCCGAGGTGACCCAAGTAACTTGAGTGCTTCGGAAAATTTTACCTAGAATTTTCGGAAGGGCCCGACTCTCAGAACTGGGGCCAGATAGTCAAAGAAGAGCTCGGCTGTCATTCAAGCAGCTAAACAAGTGGCTGTCTGCTCAGAAGAGCTCTATAGGATGGGTATGGAGCTTTTCAGAATAATTGCCCATTGGAGTCACAGTGAAAGCTGCTGGGTGCTGAGTGCTTCTGAAAATCTGTCCCCTGAGCAGAAGACAGTAGGAGCTTTGCATACTCAGCACAAGCCGATCAGCCTCTGAGTTTTTAGGGGAACCGGTAAGCAAAGAACCTGCTTATTGCACACCCCCTCTCCAGCCTGCTCCTCCAAAAAGCCCCCAGAGCAACATGCCCTACAGGGGAAGTGCACCAAGGGGAGAAAATATGCGTTCAAGACTCAGAGACTGGGCACCCAGTCAGATGTTTTCATTACTCGTCCTTTGTCCAGATGCCAGGAAAGCCTTTGGGGAAAAACAAAATATTTTCCCTGCTCCACCAGGTTGAACGTTCTCAGGATAAGAGAGGAGCAGTGGAGCTGAGACTGTTATTTCAATGGCCGGGCGAGTGATAAAAGGGCGAGCTCAGTGTGAGTAGCCTGTCTTGTGAAATCTTGGGCAGGGGAGGGTGGCACGTTTTGGGCGAGGGGGAAAGAACCAGCGCACTCAGGAGAAAGGCTTGTGGCTGTGAGAGAGAATGTGGAAATGCTGCTGTGAGGGTATAGGGCTGGGTGAGCCCTTATAGGCTTGCCAGCAGGGTGTTTTCCAAGATGGGGATGAAGAAGGGAGGAGAGGTTTATCCCCCCCCCACCCCACCCCACCCCCCATCTTGGCAGTCATACTGGCACTGGGACATGAGTTATACACATCCCACTGGGGGAGTTAGATCAAAGGCAGTGAAGTAGATACAAGAGGTTTCTGCTTCACAGACCAGAGAGGCTGGAGTTCAATAGAGTCTTTGTTAACCAGGCTCTCCAGAATTAGGGATAGAGAAATACCTGATCACCCGCCCCCCACTCCCTGCCCCTTGGTGCTGAGCCCTCTCAAGAATGCAATAGAACTACTCGGTTAGGGGTGGAGAGACGGGGAGGAAGGGAGGGGACAGAGAGCAGGGGAGGGGTCAGCAGCTTCAAAACTAAACTTTAGTTGCATGAGGATGCAGCTAAGAGCTCCGAGGCAGGCCAGCGGTGGGAGATGCGAAGGGGGTGCTGGGACATGCAGGGCTCACCAGGAGGCTGGTGTGGACGGGAATGCGGTCGCTTGGAAAGTCTGTGATTCAATAGCCATAGACGAGGTGGTTTGGTGGGAGGGATAGGGGGCTGAGGAGGCTGACAATGCACATGTCACCTCTCCTAATCAGTGGGGTGGGAGGAGCTGTTGCCATTTTCGAGGCCCATATCCAGGTTAAACCAGCCTCGCCGTGTCATAAGAACGGCCGAACTGAGTCACATCAATGGTCCATCCAGCCCATATCCTGTCTTCTGACTGTGGCCAATGCCAGGTGCTTCAGAAGGAATGAATAGAAGAGGGACCCATCGAGTGATGTCGCTCTGCCAAAGGTGAGGTCATCCGTGGCCGGCGGTCAGCCCTGAGACTTAGAAATCGATGCGCCCCTTCAGTTCTCTCCCTGCGCGGGCTGGCGTGTCTGATTAGGGATGAGGAGAGCCAACAGAGGGGCAAGGTGGATGCAGATGATATTCAGGATAGGATTTAACTTGCCATGGGGTGTGTGCTGCTCCCTTTTCCCTCTTGACTATGGTGAGGAGCTCTTGAAGGGGTAAGCTGGGCAACCCAAGCGATGTCCTTCATCTTCTCGGCAGAGACCCATTTCTCACCATAGGTTCCTCCCATATCCTCCCCTCCCTGGGTGATGGAGCAAGGAGGCAGTGCAATGCGCTGTGCTGCCATCTTTAGAGGAGGGTGCACGGGCTGGAGAGGAAAGGACCTGGTCTGCTCCGGCACTTGCTCCCCACAAACCCTGGAAAGTGCGTGATGCAGAGGCTGAGACGTGCAAGAGCAGATAATGCTGGCTTCACAGAGACACCTGGCTTTCCAGCTGTGTGCACCCAGCTCCTTGGAAAACCAGGGCTGTATTGTCTCTCCAGCAGTGGGGCACCACAGCATATAGCATGCACAGCCACATAGGAGCAGAAAGGCATAGGATATAGGTATCGCTGCACGAGTAGGTCAGTCTATAGCACCAATGGCCACTTTATGCACCTCAGTTCCTGCTGAGGTCAA
The DNA here is from genome assembly GCA_007922175.1 of Pelusios castaneus. Lineage (NCBI taxonomy): Eukaryota > Metazoa > Chordata > Testudines > Pelomedusidae > Pelusios > Pelusios castaneus. The sequence continues at coordinate 1,342,408 of ML685892.1, forward strand.
TGGCCGGTATGGGTGCACCTTAGCACCCTGCAGGGTGGGGCTCTGGGTACCAAGTCCTGCTCTGCTTGAAGTCAATGGTAAAATTCCCAAAGGCTCCCAGGAGATGAGGATTTGCCCCTTAAAGTTGTTGTGGGGAGTGAGGAATAACACAGCAACCGTAACATAAAGAGTTAGGCCCCAATCATACAATCCCTCTGTGCTCAGAGCTCCCCACAACCTCTGGGTGTGGAGGATTTGCAGGGATCAGCCGCTGCGGACTTTACAGACACAGACCCAGGACGACTGCTTTAGCCCTACAGGAGTCCATGCAGCAGGGAGAGAGCGTGGTGCATGCTGTTTGCCTGATCCTTCCCTCCCTCCCTCCCTCCAGTTTCAAACCCGAGGAATGCTGGTGACTGCAGGGAAGCTCCTTGGGATTTGCATGGCTGTGAGCGGAGAATCAGCCCAGTGCCACATTCGCATCATCAGCTGGCTTGTCAGCAAAGCTCTGACTGCAGAAACTTTTCCACCAGCAAAGATATAAGAGGCAGAAGGAGAAAAGCTAGGGTCTTAGAGCTGGGTACCTTTTGATTTGTGAACTGGGCAATTAAAAACAACAAAAGATGCATCTGACAAAGTGGGGTGGCGCCCACGAAAGCTTATGCCCGAAGAAATTTGTTAGTCTTTAAGGTGCCACAAGACTTTCATTGTTTTTGCTGTGCACAGACTAACCGGCTACCGCTCTGAAACTGTACAATGGACATCTTGGGGGGGTGTTTCTGTCCCACAGTCACTGTTCTGACCCCAAGAACACTTTAAAATGCTGTCAATCTGCAGTCACTCCACGGACTTCAGTTACTCCCGGTTTACAAGGTGTAGCTAAGATCAGAATATGGTCCTTCCACTCATTCACAGTCTTTGGTGTACTTCATCCAGGTGTGTGGGTATCCATATACACAACAAGCCAGTTCCTGCAGGCCTCACTCGAGCAAGACTCCTAGGCGAGGTGTTCAGTTGGATTTAGTGCACTAGTGGGAACAGGAATAGGATGACATCGGCTTGTTGTAGGCCTCCCGGCTGGATATAATAAGCTTTAGTTAATTATCAGCGGCTATGCATGGTGTGACGGCCTTCGTTAGACAGCGCGTCCTGCTCTGTAAAAGCAACTAAGCTGAGGTCACCAAACTCATTTCAGGGATGGCCCAAGAAAGATAAAAGGGATGGCGGCGGGGGTGGGGGGAGGGAGAGATGTGACAGGCCAGTGACTTTATTTTGAAGTGCAGCAAATTACTCCAGGGCATAGCTGGAGTTAAATTAAATTTTCCTCGGGAACCTGTGAACTCTGGTGAGTCAGAGATGGAGTCCAGGTGGCCCCTGGTCAGAGAGATTCAGAGGGGTTTCATTATTTTTGTTTTTTCCTTTTTCTTTTTATTTCCCTAAAGACTGCTGGCTTATCCTCGATAAGCCCTCTGCTGTGGTCTATGGCTTTTTATTCCTATGTGATTGCTTTTCCTAACTCATGTAGGGCTAAAAGCCATGGGCTACACAGAGGACGACTCCACCTTCTCAGGCACCTCTACAGTCTGCATGGATTCCTGATCCCTTTTTAATCACCCATATTTATTTGGTAACAAATAGCAAGTGAAAGAGGGCATTGAAGCCTTGCACGACCTTGAAGGTTTACCAGGACAAATGGGGTAGAGGATGGTTAGCAAAGGGACAGACAAAGGAGGCGGGGATGTCTGCCTTTCAAGCCCTTCCTTTCCATTCAGAGCTGAAAGGCTGCTTTGCTGCGTCCGGTGCTGCACGACTGCTATAAGAAGTCTTTGGGAGGGAGGCTTTGAGTTTCTTTTTTAGTGCCGGGCTTTTCTCACACAGTTCAAAGCTCCCCCACCTGCAGCTCTTCTGAACAAAAGATTCAGGCACAGACCAAGGCTATTTCCTATGGAGACGGAGTGCTGGTTAACTAGACCCACAGAAAATAGCCACCAGGTAATTATAAAAGCCCTTTCTCGTCTATTGTCTCTTTTCTGTAGCAGGGTCCCACAGGTGTCCAAGAAAGAGACAGGCCCATGCAATCACTTTTACTCTGACTCCCTCCTGCACTCCTAATCTCTCTCCCCCCCACCCTTCACTTGAAGGCCATTGCGGGAGCAGTAAACAGGAAGGGCCAAATCGTTAGCTAATGGAAATTGGCATAGGCCACGTCAATCTGCACCAGCCAAGGACTTGTCCCACTGTCTTCCATGAGGCTGCTGCCAATGCTGCGTCATGAGACCAGTGTGTGTGTCGAGGGTGGGGGGTAGTGGAGAAAGATTATAATAATCATACAGTAGAACCATGCTGACTCTCACTTTGCTAATCTGCAAACCCAATAAACCTCAAATACAAAACCTGGCAGGGTCTCACACAGCTTCTAGGCTCAGACTGAGCGGTGCAGAGGTCTCATGCTGATCGTGCTTAGCTATATTCTCCAGCACATTTGGTCATGCAGTCGGAAGACATGCTTGCGTTATCACCAAGCCAAGCATTTCAAAATACAAGTCAAATCCCTCCGAAATTACAAGGATTTTTTTCAGTAATAAATTAGCCATTCTTTTCATTTATTTTCTGGGTTTTGAGCTTCTAGGTGTTGCATTTGTAAGCTTTTTTCCTCCACCACGAGGGGTTGAAATGTATCCTTTTATATACAGTTAAAGGTGAGCTTCTCCCATGATTCCAGGAGCCAGGACTTTCATATCCCAAGACTTATGATAAAAGCATGAGAGTTAGCAAGAGCGTGCAATGTAAATAATTAAAAGTAATCAACGCCAGTCAAAATTAACTGGACAAAGCGGATCTTGTGATGCTGTTAGGATATTTTTGGTTGGTTGGTTTTTTGGGGGGTCGGAAGAGGGATTTGCTAATTTGCCAAATTTGCCAGTTGAGACCAATTCCCCGTCACTCATATCAATGAGGGCTCAATCCTGAAGTCATATCTTCATTAATTTCAATTGGACTTAATGTGCACACCTGTTTTTCTGATCCTGCTGCTAGCTAGCACTGAAGGAATGGGACTCAGATGGTGAATGCCCCGGTCCTGGATAGCTTGCATAACTAACGAGCAATAATAGGAAAGGAAAAAAATTAATGAGCCCATTTAACCATCTCCTTTGTCGTAAACCAAAATGTTTTGTTGTGCTGGGAAAGTAACGAGCAAAATCCCCCTTTTTTTGTTAATGGTACATTAACGCATCTTGCATTGTGGTAGAACTCCTATGGAATGTACAGCCCTGAGATCAACAGGCTGTTCCTGAATGAATTCCTAATGATCAGGGCAGCTGGTCTGGGACCCCCCACACTTCCATAATGATAGGAGATTTAAATGAGGAATGCCGTTGAAAAGGAATGGGGAAACAGCTCTTCCAGGATCCCAGCTTGCCTTACACTGTACCTGTTCATCCTGATTAGCCTCAGTCATCTCCGGTAATTGTAACGCTTCATTCTGCAGCTAATCCAACAGCCAGCCGGGGTTAATTTGTATCTTTGTTTCATGAATATGGAGTGCACAACACGCCACCTTTATAATCAGGATGCCGGGAAACCTGCACTTGTTTATAGGTAAAATTTTTAAGTGGTAATTGCTTCTTATTGTCAACAGGCTTCAAGAGATTGCAAAGGCTCTCAAATACCCAAACAAAAACGGCCGTAACCCCCATTAATGTTTCGGTGGCTGTCGGGCAAAGCTGCTCAGAACAAGGTTATTGACAGCCTGTCTGCAGAACACAGGCTAGATACTTGTCTCCCGAGACTCGCTTTGACTACCCTTTATGCTATTGATTTTTCTTTTAGCAAAGCAGGCGCTTAAAAAAGAAAGAGAGAAACATTCAACAACATGTATGTCTTCAACACCGCACTCGATGGAAACCCAGGTGGGATAGATGGGCGAGAGCTGGGTCTGATCACTTGTCATGGCCTCTGTCAGCCCCCCAAAAAATGGATGTAGGGCCAAACATATCCCACAAAGTCTCTCTCTCCCTTAGTATTTTTTGGAGCTGGAATATTTTCTTGCCAAACCAGAGACCCAGCCCAAGCTGCTAAGTCTGGATTCTAATTTTTGAACACTCCAAAGTTTGAGGAGAGTTTGAATCTGAGATTTTGTTTGACCCTTTCTAAAGACAGGGCCACTGATTTGTATACTGTAGAGCCAGGAGATTTCATCACCATCATCTTGTCTGACTGCCTGCATTGCACAGGCCCATAGACTTTCCCCCCATGGTAACTGTATCAAGCCCATTTTTTCTAGCTGAGCAAGAATATGGTTTTTTACCTGAAGCACATCTGTGTTTGTCACTGCCATTGGCCAAACTCACACTTTAAGCAACCCAAAAAATCAAGTTCTGGGCTTCTGCTTCAGACTCATTGCTAATGGAAATGGGAGTGGTCTTGGGAGATTCTTGGGAGGAGTGTCTCAGGGCTGTCCCCAGAGAAGCAGTATTTGAAACAAAAACTCATAGGAAGCACAAAGGGTGTAATGTAATAAGATCCTTACTGGCTGCAGGGATGGATGCTACCAACGGTGGTTGCAAAGCATCTACCAAAGGAGAGAGACGATACTTCCAGGGTCAAGTGAGCTATGGGCTTATTTGTCATCCAAAGTAGTTCATGTGCTCTTACAGGTAAAGCAGCATTTGCCTGCTGGTCTAAGTGCTTCTACTGGAGTGTGTCTAGACAGTGAAACTAATCTGGGTGAAAGTAGGGTTTGAATTTAAATCAGACTAGCTAGACCTAGCTACTCCTCAATAAATGGCCCTGCTTTTAGCAGCCTTTGGACTAGATGACCTCATGAGGTCCCTTCCAACCCTAAGATTCTATGATTCTATGAACTTCCTGTGTAGTGGCTCTTATTCCACAACACTTTATTCTGAATTAATTCAATCCACTTTCAAAATGAAATGACTTAATTCTGAATAAGATCATCCAGAATAATTCCCTTGTGGACCAACTCTAACAGTATCTATACGTAGAATTGTTCAGGAATAGTTTCTGACCTTTTATCCACACCCTCCCTTAATCTGTAGTAATGTTCAAGTGTAGACAAGTCCTTACTGACCACATCCAGTGGCCGAATTTTGGGCCCTGAGTGTCCAGTCCTTGAAAGACTCAATGGCTATGTCTATACTACAAAAAGTTAGGTCGACTTAACAAAGTGCTTCCCCTGAATGGGGACTTAGGAAGTCGATCTAACTGCCCTTAGGTCGACCTAATAAAGTGGACTTAAGCGTCCACACTGTGCTTAGGTCGACCTAAGGAGTCGACCTAAGGGTTAGGTCGACCTAACCAGCGGTTCTTATTAAGTCGACCTAACCTTTCATTAAGTTGACTTAAGGAATTTCTTAAGTCGACTTAATAAAAGCCTGGTGTGGACAGGGACAAAGTTAGGTCGACTTCCTTAAGTCGACCTAACTTGGAAGTGTAGATATAGCCAAAGAGATTAATAACATCCCTGCCTCCCAATGGCATCTTCCTTTTAAAGTGAAAATCTCAAAACTTTCATTTAATTCAGTAGAAATCCCAGCTCCTCTGACCCAGCTCTCTACGAGAGGAGGCAGCAAAGACTCCCAGGCCAGTGTGGTTAAAACAAAAAGAAAACAATTAGTTGAACTGACAAATGTAGAGTGAGATTTTCAAACCAACCTTGAGGATTCAGACACCCACCTGCCATTACTTTTGACAGAAAAGATGGGCCTCACTCTCCTGGACTGCTTTGGAGATTTCATTGCTAACCAAAGGAAGAGCTCTAAAGAATTTCAAAGCGCTTCATTGTTTTTCCTCTGCACTTTACTGTCCTGACGATCGTGCTGTCTCCTGCCTTGAAAAGAAAGAGACTGGAGCAATCAGATTGTTACAATACTGTTCATTCCTTTCAAAGCTACCGAGAACAAAAGAGGAGGGCAAATCAAGCAACTAGGAGTGATGCACCCTTTGCCAGCTGGTGTTTGTTGTGGGCCAGGTGGTGTCTTGGTTTGAGCAGGGCCCTGAGTCACACCTGTACACCCCAGCATAGGCAGCTGCCTATAGGCGAGAGCTGCTTGTACAGGGCACCTGTGTGTCTCTTAGTCCATGTTCACAGGCAGAACCTTAGCGCCATATCGCTCCCTTATGCGCCAGCCAGCATAACTGTGCAAGAAGTCTGTGATTGCATGGGTCTGGCACAGGGTACGTCCACCAGAGTAAGGGGGGAGCTCTCGTTAAGTCACAGTCTGCTTGCTGGTCTGCTCCTGGGGCTGGCTGGCTGGGCATAACTTGTTCAAGGCTTAGGGAAAGCCACCCCGTGTTACCACACTTCCCCCTGCTCGCACAAGAGCTGGAGCTGGCTTAGTTGGTCTCTGGAAAACAATCCCACGAGCAGGGACAATTTCCCTGCAGACCATGATCAATGGCTCAGGGGAGGCAGCTGCAATTATTAATATTTTAATTACAGGGAGATAATAATGAACCGAAAAGCCGTTCTTTATTAAAGCGGCGGCAGCTGGGTAATGAAGGGAGAGGCTGCTTCTCCTTCCCCTCAATCACTGCAAGCTCATCTAACTGGCTCTAATTCGAGAACATCGGGGGATGAGCGAGGAGGAAGGAAGATGCTGCTGCTCTTCTGGCTCTGTTCTATCTTGAGGGGCCGCAGATGCTGTTCCCACCTATGCATGTTAGCAAATCCCCTCAGTCTTCTTAGTGTGAAGGGCCCAATCCAGCACTTATTAACGTCAATGGGAATCTTTTCCTTGATGTCAGCGTGCTGGAGGTCAGCACCCATATACACTGGTCCAGATCCATCCCATTGCAGCCACATCAGTAGCATCAGAGATAAAACTGGCTTGTTTATTCACCCAGGGTGTGCTTTGCCACCTGCTTCCATGGAAATCCCTGGAAACTGGGTGGAGTACCCTAGGCAGTTTCCCAACTCCAGGCAAGTCACGGTGTGATTCCAGTATCTCTTTAATTGCATCTTTTGCATCAATGGGTCTCAGTCCGGTTCCTCCTGGGCAAGTGTCCAAAAATCCCTCTCATGCTAACTGGACCCTGGTCAGCAGACTCAGTGGAGGGCGTCAAGCACTGAATGTGCTATGAAGTGTGAACCGCCTTCGTAGATCAATGAGGTGGCCCTTCTTTCCAGGGCAGGGCTGAGATGCATTGGTGGGCTATTGACGGGGAGGGGGCAGCACTATACCTGTTCCATGGATAAGGAAGATGGGAAATGGTCAGGAGAGTGCAATTTATTTTTGCTTCCCTCCTGCCTTACCCTCATGTAAGAGTGGGGAACCAAGTTACCCCAGTGTTCCAAGCTTCCACTGCAATGGTTCAGGCTGGTTCATTCTTCTTTTGCTTGACCCACTCCCTCCAGCTTCAGGGCCTGACCTTGCAATGTGTTGCACAACTTAAGTAAAGTGCCATCAACTCCCAGAGGGGTCAAGCAGAGCTGAGGGGGCTCAGTATGTTGCATCCCATAAAATCTGACCCACATCTGTGGGAAGCCTTTGCAGATAGGGCTGCTCAGGAGGGAGGCCAAGGACTAGCCGTGGAGGGTATCTCTGGACATGCTGCCTCCTCCAGTCACTAAGGACTAGGAACAGAGCGTACTCAGCACCTCACAAGCTTGGGACCTGTGTTCAGTAATAAGCAGAGCTTCCTGGGTGATGAGGAATGAGATCTATCTTCACCAGTAGGTTTTGCTGCGGTCGGTGGCAGGGCACACACCAGATACTGTAGAACAAAAATGCAGAGATGCAGCTCTCTTTGTATCACAGTGACGCCTAAACACCTTAACATAAATCGAGACTCCACTGTGCTGGGAGTTGCGTAGCAAGGCAGTCCCTGGCCCAAAGACCTTACAATCAAATGAGATGAGACAGACAAAGGGTGGGAGGAAGGAAGTATTTTTATGTTCATTTTCAGACAGGGAACTGAGTCTGAGAGGGATCAAAGGAGAGATTGTTCAAAAGAGTTCAAGTCCCAAGTTGGTGGCTCACTGGGAGCTGAGCTCTTTAGAAAATCTGGCCCCTGTTGATTTGCTAAGTGTCTTCATGCCCCTTAAGTTTTGCTTGGAAAATTCACAAACAGGACAAAAAGGGACAAACAATTTTTTTTGCTAAGAACTAGTTGGCTCTGGTATCCATGGAAAGAAATGGATCTACTGTGCATACCATGAGATGCCTCGCCCCTCCCGCCACTTCTGCTTGAAAATGGGTTATAAAGTAACAGGCTGCCCCACTGGTGCTGAGTCAGCTTGAAACTAATGAACACCGGGGCTGGCCATTTCAAATTTATTGCACCTATTAATTACAACCATTAGCTGCAGCCAGTGAAATTTTTATAATGAGGACCCTTGCGACTTTGCCTTCCTAGCAGCAAATTAACTATGTGGGGGAGAAGAATCAATGGGATCAGCGTACTTTAGAGAAGTGATGTTTTAATTAGCAATCCTCAGCAAACATGCTGGCCCAAGAAACAGTGCCCTGGTTCATTATCTCCTCTTAAAGGGAAAGAATTTCCTTTTGATTTAGTCCTTTTCTGGTCTCGTCTATTTAAAAAAAAAATAAATCCAGCTGTAAATTATAGGTTGCTGTTCTTAATTGGGTTTCACCTTAGGTTGGTTATAATGAGCAGGATGCCCAGGGTGTGTGAAAAAATAATAACAATAATTTTAGACATGGAAGTAAAAAACAGATTAAATAATGTGAATACGGTGGTAAAATTAGCCCGCGAGACAGCAAGTGGCAGACAAAGTAGTGTAATGAAGTGGCTGGTGTGTACGGGCACCGTGCCCTCTCCTGGAGGGAATCAGAATGACGGCTAACAGCTAAAGGAGAGAGATGCTCCATTATTTCATAGGCTAGGTTTTGGACAAGGTGGCTCTGGATTCTGTCCCTGTAATTTTCATTAAGTTCTTAAGGCCAATATGCTGTCATGACTAATAAAGCCCTAGGTGACTGGATTCATTGCTGGCATCAAGAGTAAAGAGCAACCTGGCCAAATTTGAATCTCGCGCTTTCCAGAGTCCACTGACTTGTGGAATGGGATTACAGTATAAAAAATATAGCATAAATCTCTTAAAATAGGCCTCTACCCTGGGGCATTGCTCACAACTCTGAGACACTTGAAGCTCAGGGTTTTAAAAAAGTGGCAGTGGTTATGGTTGCCCGACATGAGTAATTATCAGAGGATGAGTGTCCAGCACTGTCTACTCATCAGACCCCTTTAAGTGTCGCAAATTGGGTTCCCAAAATCACTAATCACCTTTGAAAATGCCAGCTGTAACGGTCAGAGATGGACAGAATCTTCACAATGAAAGGGAAACAACTTGGAATCTGAGAGTATGTTTCCATATGTTATTTCAAGCTATTTTATTCTATCCAGGTCCTTATATGGCACCCATCACCATAGCATTTGGGCATCTTCCAGTAGAGGTCATTTCACGGGAACATTGGCCTGACCTCACAAGTTTTGTCCAAAAACCTGGGATGCTTTTCCTTTGCAAATGAACCCCTTCCCAAGAAGGATTGTCTTGCTTGTGGCAAAAGGCAGCTTTGAAATTTGGAGTTTGAAATGCAAAGGTGACTGCTTTTCTAGTGGGAAAAGAAAAAGCTTATTCGATCACACTTCTCAGACAAGCAACACTGGAGCAGCATAAACATCACATGAATTGAAACCTCAGAATTTCTGTGCAAACCTTTGTCAGGACAGTTAAAAGGCCAATGACACAATCTGACAGACCTTCTCCTTCAGAGCAACTCTGCTTTTAGCCAGATAAAAAGATAGTTTGCCTAATTCTTCCTCACCCAAAGCAGAGCCCAATGACAGTAGCCATTTTGAGAATACCAATACATGATACCACAAGATGCAAGTGGCTGATCAAATTGACAGTAGCTGAGTTGACCTGTAGATGAATTTAGTCCTGACTTCCATTTTACATATGGGGAGATGGATGAATTCTCTATACTGAGGATTTTTGCGCCTGTGTATCAACACCGTTTATTGCATTGATAGAAAGCTCTATAGTGGACATGTTGCATCAGCATACCCATAGGTTTGCTCAGGTGCACCATGTCTACACTGGGGGCGAATCCTGGTGCACTAATGCTCAGTACAGACAAGCTCTATGAGAAGTGACTGCCTCAAGACCACATGGTGAGACAGTGTAGAACTGGGAATAAAGTCTAGAAGTCCCAGTTCCCAGTGGTTTGCTCTGACCGCAAGATCACACTGCCTCTTGCCTTACAAGTGAGAAGGAGAGGAAAAGACAGCATGGAAGGTTTAAACTAAAATAAAGATTTCCCATTTCATCAGCCTGACCTGGCTGTTAAGAATAGCCAGGGTTGAAAAGCAAAGCCCAATGAAATCAGTAATTGCTGGGCTAAGGAATAGATTCTGTCCAGCTGGTTCAGAAAGACATTTATTAGGACTCAGAGAAAGTGGCATTATTAAAGTGAGCATGCTGATTTCAGACAGCTCCCAATTCATCATGATGACAGTGACAAACACAGCCTGGGGTTGTGTAATTGACTAAAGAGAATTCTCTGGCTTAACATTTTTAATGCACCCCTTATTTTCTCTGCTGCACGGGCTTTATCCAAAGGATCTTCTCCCTTGAATAGAAAGGGCAGCACAGCTCTGTGAAGCATGGCCAGCTCTTGCAAATCAAACAGGGCTTCTGTCACCGCTACCAAAGCTAGTTCATTTATTTTTTAATTATTCCTTGCTCCTTCAAGAGCCTTTTTCTACCTTTTCAAGAAGAACAGGAGTATTAGGCTCAGCTGTGCTCGCCTCCATTCTTCTCGGCTCGTTCATCATTGTCTGCTCCCTGAATGGAAGGCAGAGGGGTCACTTTTAAAAGCCTCCCTGTGACAATCTTCCCTAAAGACATCAATAGCTCCATAATGGAAGCTGGGGTCCTGTCAGTCAGACCGCCCAGGTTCTCAGGACGGTTGTGTGTCACCACCTAAGTAAGTCTGGCCTGCTGGGACACCCGAATGTCCACGGTACTCCAGTGATGCTGTGTGGCAAGAGTTGGGGGTTGGGAGGATACATATCCCAGAACAGGGGTGATCCCACTTGTAGGTCCCAACTAAGGGTCACTTCTGTGCCCTTCTGACACAGGCTGGCAGCACATTGATAATAATAACTATCTGTACTTTCCATAGCTCCTTTCATGTGAGAACCTCAAAGTGCTTTGCAAAGGTTTGTTATTTAAGCCTCCCTGTGAGGTCTGGTAAGTAATTATGTACCCCTGTTTAACGGAGAAAGCTAGCACAGAGAGAGGACGGGGCCTTGGCCTAAAATGGGCTTGTAAAGTGAGCTGTAGGTGGCTGTGTAGGGAGGTTGTGTAGGGTCTTTGCTGCATCTGCGCAGCTTCTCTAGCTGCTCTGGGTTCTTGAGAAGTGGCTTCATTAGATGCAATAGCTACTGGTGCTGAGTTGGGAAGGGCAAGTCATCTATAGAGTCTTTGGTCATCACTTAAGAGCTATTTCATGGTTACTCTTTCTTTACCTATCAGCCATTACTTTTTTGCCACCACTCTTTTCCTCTGAAGGCTCTCACGGGGCCAGATCCTCAATGGGTGTAAATCAGCAGGGAGTCCACTGGAGGTAAATCAATTTACACCCACTGAGGATCTCACCCGTTGTCTTCCTGGTTGCCTGCATCCTAATGCTAAGCCTATCAAAATCAATGAAAAGTCTCACGTCTCAATGGGCTTTGGATCAGGCTCCTCCACCCTTTGGACATTGTCTGGGGGACGGAGATGCAGAGCACAAATAGCAAGTACTAGCCCATGACTGGGCAGGAAGGTGCCCATTTAGCAGGAACTTCCATGGCAGCCTTAGCAACCACATGTGAGTCTGTTCTCTCCAGGATCAGCTTGGTTAGAGCTTGTCTTTACTTCCTTCTAGGTGGCCATTTCCCTAGAGTCAGGATTTCCTACCAGGGATGTCAGGTTTGCCACTGCCCTATGTGCGTGGCGGTCTCATTGTGGGTACGTATCCAGCGGCAGACAGTTAGCAAAGGGAAATGCTGGCAGAATGATATTGCCCAAGCTGCACGTTAAAGCCAAGATTAACACAGCCAGAGCAGAGAATAGAGAGAGCTATTCTTAGTACTGCCTGCCGGCCTAACTAGCTTAAAGGGACCCACTATCTGCCTGTAGCACCCACGCTTACTGCAGAGTGGCAGTCTGGCCAGAGATATAGTGTGTTCCGCGGCCTGCATTCTACTCCTGGCCCTGCCTTTGAGCTGCTGGGTGACCTTAAGAAAGTCACTTTACTCCTCCGTTTTTCATTCCCTCCCTTTGTCTGTTTAAACTGTGAACTCTTTGGGGCAGCCGGTATCTTTCCATTTTATGTACAGCACCTAGCGCAAAGTGGCCTCTGGGTGCTACTATAATATCAATAATAACAGTTTCCTTGGCTGCGAAATGCATTCCAATGTGTTTTACAATGGGGTGTAGTTAGCACCGGGATAACTATGGGTTTGCACAGATTTACCCCGGAGATTGATTTGATCCATTAATAATATTAAACAAATGTTCATGGGTTTCTTTTACTATTAAAAGCCAGGAAGATCCCATTCTCATTTTTCTTCAATATTAACATTTCCTTGGAGACTTGGAAATGCAACTGTGCTGTGCATGAGAAAAACAAACAGAAACTAGTGATGAACAAAAGCAAGCTGTCGAGTTTCATTGGCCAAGCTGAAAAATTTGGAAACAAACAGCATAGATAGTGGGCGACCAGCCTGACTCGTAAAAGTATTTCAAATGGTAACAATGAAAGGGCCTGATCCTGCCATGCTTTCTCACGTTGGGTCCAATTCTGATAGCCTTGCCCACACTGAGTAATACATTACTCAAAGGGCAGCCCCATTGATTTCACAGAGCTACTTGTAGCATGAGGTGCCAGAATCTGTCCCGTTGAGTAGTACCGTAAAGTGCAGGTTTCAAAGCTTAGTGCCATAAAGTGCGGGTTTCAATGGGGATACTCCGTGCCTATGTCTACACTTGGCCAAATAAGTCGACTTCGCTAAGTCGACTTAGCATGTCCACACTATAAAATTAGGTCAACTTAAAGTAGACCTTGCCAAATCGACTTAGAGCATCCACACTGGACACCTAAGTTGACTTCTAGGGGCTAGGTGGACCTGGGAGTGGTCCATGGTGGGAGTGGGGGGGGGCACCCCTTTCAAAGTGCCACGGGGCTCAGCATTTGCCCCATTGTACCAGGGTACAATGGGGGCTGAGCAGGACAGGGACAGGGGCAAGGTACAGGAGCGGAGTGGGCAGGGCTGTGTCCTGCCCTGTGGGTGGGCACGCCAGGCTCTGGCTGTGCCAGCCACCCTGGCAGGGAGGTCAGTGGAGGAGCCCTGGGGGCTCTTTAAGTCAATTTAAAGTTGACTTAGGGCTAATCCGCGTTTACACTGGCTAAGTCAACTTAATAAAGTCGACTTAGCCAGTAAAGTCGACTTTAAACCACGTTTAATAAAGTCGACTTAAAATTTCCTTAAGTCGACTTAAGCAGCAGCTTGAGTCAACTTAAGGAAATTGTAGTGTAGACACAGAGTAAATTAAATGGATTTAAGCAGGCTTAAGTTGACTTAATTTACAAGTGTAGACTTACCCTGTGTGTCTGAAGGGGCAGAATTGGGCCCTACCGTATTTGAGCTCAAATTTATCACCGGCATAAACGGTCACAACTCTTCGCACTTCGGTTAATTTTATGTTGCTTACATGAGTGGTGAATGTTGCTAGATTCTTTCCCTCTAGCTCGGCCGAGGTTCAAGGAAACTACCCAGGAGTAAGGTAGCAGGTTCGTTGCACTGTGACATCAGATTTTATCTTGACAGTGTGCAGAGCCGGCCCAACCATATAGGTGAACTAGGCGATCACCTAGGGCACCAGGTTTTAAGGGGTGCCAAATTAGATAGAAGTGAATTTTTTTTTCTATTTAAAATATATATATATTAATGTTGTCTCTTATAAACAAAAGTATCACCCTCCAATGGGGGCACAAAAGTCATACAGTAGTTTGCCTAGGGCGCCAGAAACCCTTGGGCCAGCCCTGAGAGTGTGTCTTGAAATTTCCCTAGCAATTGTACCAGGGCCCATTTCCTTAGAAATGGTGGAGGGTGTTACCACTGACCTATATCCACAACCCTGTTAAATAGTTTAAAAACCTTCACAGTCCTGACGTTCTGCAGTACATCTGGATTCCTGAAGGAAGCTAGCTAGAGCAGGGCCCGCATAATGTGTATCCTCAGAAATGTGAGTCTGGGTCCAGATTTTGACTGCCCCCAAATTTGAGATCAATCTGGTTATTTTGTTCAGGCCCATCTCTCCTGCTGGGAGATGAAGATATTTGGATCAGGGCTTGAGGAAACTTTTTCTACCTTTACAAAAATATTCATTGAGTCTAACACCGGGCTCCTTCTGGCCCCTAATGAGCCAAATTTATAACTACCGACATCAGCTGAGCTTGCACAGGCAGTAGCACCATTGAAGTCAGATGGGACTCTTTCCAAGGACTTTAACAGCAGCTGGATCAGGTTCTAGAGGCAGAATTTGGCCCACTGTCTGCAATAGGTGTTGAAGGAGATTCGCTGAGCCTGATTCTCCACTTCCTTACACTGATGTAAATCAGCACTAACTGAGGTTGGTGCTGTTACACCAGCGTAAAGCGCTCAATGTGTTTTCACTGGCCCTTCCTCAGTGCAGGGTTTGAAGCATGCCAACGTGGCTCGGCAGAGAATCCCTTTCTGCCATGTCAAGTCACAGAGTGCAGCTGCACCAAGGGAGCGGAGGCAGCTAAGAAGCTAGCGGCGTATCTAGCCTTCAGACAGCTACGTCCAGTGACACTTTGCTCTCTACCAGCTGTTACCGCAGAAGACCCTTTTGCAGGCTTTTAATAAAGAGCAGCAGCACACAGAGAGATGCACAGAACTGACACTACGCTAAGAAACCCTGCAGATAGGAAGACTCATTAAGGAGCCTGCTGTCATTGTTCATGAGCCTCAGAAGAAGCTCAGGGCCTTTTTAATTTGGGATCCTGCTAGACAGGTACATGGAAGGCCGCCAAATGAAGGGAAAAGTCGGTAGAGGAGGGCAGCTGGAGACGTGCGTTAAAGGAACTCTATCCCTTGGTTGCTCTCTGCTCTTTATTAGTCCGTTGGCTCTGATTGGAAAGACAAAGCCAGGCAGAAGCACAGAAGAAAAGTCAGCCCGCTAGGTTGCTCTCTGCTCTATATTAGTAACTGGGGCCTGATTAGAAAGAAAAGGCCAGACAAAAGCACAGAGGATAAAGTCAAGCCACTGGGTAGTTGCGCTCTGGTTCCCAGGTTACCAGATGGGAGGCATGTAATTTTCATCAGCGGGTAGGAATGACAGTGC
Organism: Pelusios castaneus; assembly: GCA_007922175.1. Classification (NCBI taxonomy): domain Eukaryota; kingdom Metazoa; phylum Chordata; order Testudines; family Pelomedusidae; genus Pelusios; species Pelusios castaneus. Next base: position 1,357,793 of record ML685892.1, read on the forward strand.
TAGGAGATGAAGGGTCAGTGTGGTACTGAATGGCTGTGTTGGAAATCCGAAGGTCAGTCAAACATTCACCATGGCCATGAGTAACTTAGCATGGTTCTCTGACAGACAGACAGCTGAGCCACAGACAAGCAGTCACCCCAAGTGGGACTTTAGCTGTACTCTCTCCTTTCTATGGGGTAACTATCAGCGTGGGATATTTTGTAACCACGGGGCTGGGTAGGGGCAGGGTCACATGCCAAATGGACTTTTTTTTTCAAGAATATTTTTACCATTTCTCTTGCAAAATCTCCAACCGTCAGAGACAGAGACAGCTCACAGTTATCTGTCTCTCTTGGCGCCTCACCAGTGTCAGAAGGTGTGATTCGTTGCTAAGCACTGTGGGTAATGCCTGGCCATCTGAAGTTAACGCTGGAATTTACGTAGCAATTTCCACATGTGGATCTCAAAGCTTGGGTGCGTGTCATTATCCCCCTAACACAGAGTGATTCACCCAAGATCATATAGTAATTTAGTGACAGAACTGGAAGAATCCTGCATGCATCCTATATGCTAGCTCACACTGCCTCCTTTGCTGAGGTTGAGGAGAGGGGTTGTCAAAGTTTCCTTCAGGATTCTCTGTATTTCAGAGATTACAGTGAGCTAGCCATAAAAATATAGAAATTTAGTACTGAAGTCTCCTGCTCTACAGCCCTTCAATAACTGTTGCCCTCTTTCTCGGGGGCAAAACTGGGGTGGGACATTTGCAAAGTTAGAAATGCTAAAAATTAAAATGGGGGAAAGCACAGCTGGGTTTGACTTCAGCTGCTGTTTTTTCCCTTCTATCTCTTAAAAAAAAGGCTTTTGTTTGCATAATTCCATTTTGCAGCTGATGGAGCTGTTACTTCATAATGTGGGCTGTACTCTGGGGTGTGACAGTGGACAAGAAGTCACTGATTTTTGATATCAGGTGCTTCTCATGAACTGCGGTTGCTGGGTATAGATCACTAAACTTTGTTAGAACACCCCAATGAGCCTATGTTTATGGTCCCTGTAATATGCATTAGCCTAGCAGACTGTCCAAGCTATCTATGTTTCTGTGCATGTGGGAACTGCAGCTCACAGCCTTCTATGAGCAGCATGTGTTTGGTTCAACCTCCTCTTCTTTTATTGGAAAGGAAAAGTTTGGAGAATGTGATTGGGGGCATCTGACATGGCGAAAGCGTGAGACAGGAGGTTCTCCTCTGAAAAGGAAGGCTGCGTCTGGAGCAAGGTGGGGAAGTCTGTACTGCAAAGGAAGGCAGTAGATTGTCCATCCCTGCCCACCCTCTTTCTCAGCCATCAGTAAGAGCTGCTCTGAATTTTTAAAAAGCATTCTCTTTTTTTCCTCTCCCCATCCCCATCTAGGTTACGTGAGCCTGAGTTGCCACAAGGGATGCCCCAATTCACCTTCGCTTGTTTCTGCGGGCTTCATGGCTTCTGCAAGATGAAGAGGAAAAAAGAAGAGGCCAGTGGAGAGCAGGAAACGTCAGTGTGAGGTTTGTCCTGGGTGGATGCCATTTACCCGTTCACTCATAGTAGTGGACCCCAGCCTCAGTTTGAAATTGGTAGGACACTTTTGACCTTTGATTAAGATCCTGGCTGGGGGGGATCAGATCCTTTACCTCACTCTGTGACCTGTGTTCCCATGAAGTTCCACCCAGAGAGGCTCCCATCACATCTGTGTCCCCTGCTTATTTTGCTCCCCCATTGCTCTCATGCTCAGATGGGGTGAGGGGAGAGAAGAGGGTTACAGGAGTGATGATTCAAAGCCTGGATCAGGGTACCAGAATGGTCACCGAACTCCTAAAGACAAAGCTGAGTTTTCTACACTTAATTGTCGGTAGTTAACCCTCCAAGTGCAATTAGGGCTGGGCAGGCAGTTGGGTTCCTGCCCCATGAGAACTTTTGAGATTTAAAATATTTTTTGTGACCTGAATCAGGATGAAAAATTGAAATCTTGAAAACTTTCACTACCTGAAAAACTGGGTGGGTAAAACCAGTTCAGACCAGTTGGAACTTTTTGTTTGTATTCAAGTCTTTCCCTTTTAACCTTTACTTTTCTTCCTTTCTTTCTTTTTGAGTCTAAATTTACTAAAATTTCTTAACAAAGAATCATTTTCCTTTGAAAAGCCAAAACTTTTTTCCAAACATTTTTTGAGTTGGGAGATGTGTCAGAACTGACTCCATTTCATGAGAAAGGTGGGTGAGGTCATATCTTTTATTGGATCGACTTCTCTTGGTGAGAGAGACACACTTTGGAGCGTACACAGAGTTCTTCTTTGTGAACAGTTTTGCTTTTGACAAATGAGCTTTTTTCAACAAAGTTTTGCTGAGAAATTCTTGACTAGCTCTAACAGTGACCTCCACAAAGAGACTGGGGATCTTTGTCCCCTTCTAGTAGGTCGGCCATGGAAGAGGTTTATGAATCTACTACTGTTTTTAGTTAATGACTTAGTCCTTTAAAGTGGCAGCCGTCTGAGCTTTGAGTACAGAAGGTTTTGGGTTCAAACGCTCTGTTGCTCAAAGTGGAGTCAGTTATACAGTGCCTTTTACACCTGAATAAATTAGGTTTCCTCCTCTTTTTCCTGTATCACAACCCTGTTGATGTCTACAAAGGGAAAGTCAACTTCTTAGGGGATCTGAAAGGAGACAGTTCAGCTTTGGTAGGATGTTCTTTTTTATTGTATAGCAGAGGGAATTCCATCCAGGATCATCTCACACAGCATACAGCTCTGGTTACCATCAATAGCCATGAGTGGGGCAAGGGGGGCGGGGAGCAGGGAGTCACGTTCCCAAAGGGGAGGCTGTCTTGTTCTATGGAGCCCTCCCAGCAGGCTCGCTCAATGAGCTCAGGAAATTGTCCTGGCAGGAAGAGGTGAGCCTGGGCTGTGTATGATGGGCTCGCTCATCCATGTCAGCAGCAGGCCGAGGAGAATGTGGAGGAAGCTGGTTAATGTGTGTCCACGTGTTTATCCTGCAACTTCTCTCATTTTCTTTCTCCTCCTTCTTCTTTCTTAGAGCCTTGCCTGGCTTGGGAAAAGCTGAAGCTCAGAAATGACTTCACAGAAGAGCCACAGACAGGCATTTTCTTGGGCACTATGTCACTTCTGCACAGATAAGGTGCTTAGCCTTAGACCCCAGAGCTATCTGTGGCAGAGAGAAAGCATTTGTCCCTTTGTTGGGTGAAAGTTTCCTTCATAGCAAAGTTCCCTGATTCCCTGCCTCCTCCTGTGTAACAGAAAATCTCCATTCACGTGATCCTCTATCTCCCTCAACAAATCCATTGCACCAATTCAGGATACAACGCCTCAGCCCCAGCCTCTGCCCCATTGTAGCATAGCACCCAGCCCTCAGAATAGGTTGGGGCAGAAGATGGGTAGTGGGAGAATCTGGTGAATGGAGTCTGGGGAGGGGAGCAACTGAATCACGTTGCATGGAACTATCAAGGGGCCTTTGTTCTAGTTAGTCAAATTCTTTGGGGACAATGTTATTCAACAAAGAAATATAAAATTAAATAGGACCTGGGGCAAAACTATAATTTCTATGTAAATCCCAAACATGGATGATCAGAGGCACAGAGTGCCTTATGCCAGGGGAGTGGGGTCAAAGATTGTTAATATTATAACTCTGATATGAGATCTTGTCCTGCCGAGTCTCTGTGGAATGTCTGCTGCCCCATTCTAGGAAGGGGAGACGGGTAATTTTCAGATGCCAGATCTGTGGCTGGTGTAAATCAGAGTAGACTTGGGGACTTGAATGGAGCGATGCAGAATTACACCATCTGAGAGTTTGGCCCCCAGAAGAATAAGTTGAGCTAACTCGGAAAACAAATCCTTCCCCCCACTTATAAAACTCACTGACTTTTCCAGCGCTCAGATCGCCGCTGCAAGGCCAGCTTTGCACTTGACAGACAGAACTGTGTGTGCTGGCGACAGACTACCCTTTGCAAGTTTGGCCAGTGACCAAAACCATGGCCATTATTTTATTTTCTCATCCGAAGGGTTTAGCATGAAACCTCTGCCCAGCGAGGATGACCAACAAAAGGAGACACATAAGATCATCTCCTGGGATATAAGAAGAGCAACGAACTAAGCGGCTTTAAATAATCTTTGTCGGGTGCTGGTAATGGGGGTTGCTCTAGGAGATGGTTGAGTCTCTTCAAACATGTAGCTCAAAGAACATACAGAGAAAGGAAACAGCTGGTAGCAGACCATAGCGAGGAGTCAAGCTGCACCTGATCTTTCTCAAAGAATCAGTCTGGAAAGGTCACATGCTGAGCAGCACTGTATTTTCCACTTGGAGCATGAAGGAGATACTCAGACAAGGAGCCGTCTGGTTCATGCACATGAAGGATCAAGCATGGACCCATAATGGAAAGCATTGGGGTCATACTACAGATGTCTATGGACCAGTGAATAAGTGTCCGGTGCACCAGCACCAAACACACACGCCTTTGCCGCTTGCACTGGAGAGTTAGCGCCTCTTGCTCTGTATAAGCAGAAGGCCAATAAAGGGAGTGTCTGGGATCTGTGGAGAAATAGAATTGCTCACTGTAACCAGCGAACACTGGCATGCCCAAGCCAATTTGTGACGGTGAGAATTTTGCCACTGTTTGATGCATTACAGGTGCCCATTTCCAGAGGCTGTTGGTCTAGGTTTCAGCTCATTCCAATGGTGGCAAAAGGAATTTAGGATTAATTTGGGTTCCTAAGTCCCCCTAGGAGGTTTTTCCAAATGCCAGTGTTTAAATATTAAACATTATGGGCCAAAATCCTAGGGTTTCTTACTCAGGCAAAGCTTTCCTTGGGCCAAAGCCTGACTGGAATGGATCACATCCCAATTCCATTGGCTGCAGAGACAGCTGACGGTGCTCAGCACCCCTTTGGATGTTGTCCATTGGTTGGGTGTTTTTCCTGAGTAAAGACATCAGGATTTGGCCCTAAAAATTTTCCAATCATTTGCCCTATAACAAGGCAGAAGGGAAAATGATGCAAAGAATGAATGCTACCACTGAACACCTCTGACTGCCAGCTTCCCACATGAGTTTCTTATTCCACAAGTTGGCAGCAACAGGAAATGTGATTTTTAAAACAAACTAGCTACCACCATATTCTGGGTTGGGAGATATCTGGGCAGCTCCCCCTGGGCTAACGGGAGCCCAGTGTGCGGATTCAAGGCCAGGAAACAGCTACATATATCCTAGCACCGTCCTAAGTTTCTGCGCAGCATGAGAACTTTCACGCTGTTTTCTGGACTGAATAATTGCTTTGACTCATTATCATTTGTGTTCATCAAGATCAGCTGGCCTCCTCACCTCAGGCTCTCATCATTGTGTAACACAGTGGTTCTCAACCTTTTGTGGGTTGCAATACATTTGGTGGTGCGTGCGACCCCACAGGACGCACCAACCCACCCCTCCCAAGCCAAATCCAGTCCCTCACCGGGTTCTCTGCGACACACTTACCGCTATATGGAGACACAGCAATGTGCCCCGACACAGTGGGTGAGAACCGCTGGTGTAACAAACACCGGCTACCATGAGCAATTAGATGTCTCCACGGATCCCAGAAGCTAGCTTTATTGGCCTTCTGCTTATACAGAGCAAGAGGAGCTAACTCGTTAGTACAAGTGGCAGAGACATGCATTTGGTGTTATAGACTGGACATTTATTCGATCCCGATTTAGGACCTCTGTGCGGGCACAGCCCCTGTTCATCACAGCTGTAGGCTGTAGCAGCTATTCTGGCTGCAGGAATTTGTTCCAACTGTTAGCAGCAAGACCCTGAGAACTTGCAAATTCTTTTGGGTCGAAGTCAAAGGCAGGAAATTTGCAGATGACCTCAGTCTGCTTCCTTTTCAGTAAGTTGGAGTCCATGTAAATTAAGAATATTAATGTCCCGTGTCCCCTTTCTTCCCCCCGTAAGTGCAATGACTTTTTAATTGTTTCATGAAGCACGAGGTGAACAGCCAGGATGACTGTCGTGAACCTAGGCTGCCATGATGAACCTTTGATTATGGAACCATCACAGCTTCATAGTTCAGGTTTCAAAATTAACACACACATCCTGAGACTCAGCATTTAGGGAAAGAGCTAACAGTTTTATTGAATGTATCCAGCTTGGCTGGAGCTTTCTACGGTAATAATTAAATGCTCCTGAAATGGGTCTTACTAAAAAATGGAATGGGTACTTCAGAGGTTTTCTCTTTCTTGTGGTATAAGCTGCAAACGGGATGGGTCACTTGATGATTTTGTGTTCTGCTCATTCTCTCTGAAGCAGCTAGAACTGGCTACTATTGGAAGACAGGATATTAGGCTAGATGTACCATTGGTCTGATGCAGTATGGCCATTCTTACTTTTAAAATCTTGTCTGAAAGTAGGAGGGGAATTATTTCAGGACAATATAGTAACCTATTGTATCTAAAATGTAGACCACCATATGGCTGCTAATCTCAGGTCTAGAACTGCTTTTGCCTCCAGCAAAGAGCTTCCTAGCTAGGCATTGATGAATATAGTATATAAAATGTATAGATACAGGAACACACAAACACACACAGCTATAATTAAAATAGCAATAAATTACCCAAGTATGATATGAATGTTTAAAAGCTCAAGCTGTGGCTATTTTTAAAAAGAACTTTCCATATGCATGGATCGATAGCTTCCAACGTAATAATAGGTTATCCACAGTGGCTCTGAGCAACATGATTTGCTCCTGGATTGACCTCTGTGGTTCTCATAAATGGCTTGAGGCACTTTTTGATTCTCGCACCATAATGACTTGACCGCCAAGTTTATGGCTGAGGTTCCTTCACCAATACATCATTTCCCACCAGACTCCAGCACAGCCCTTTTCTGTAGTGAATCTGTCAAAAGTCTGAACTTCCAAGCAGTTTGTTCTTTGCTAGCTGTCCATGCTGAGAGTGGGTGCTGTAAACTAACTTCCACATGTCAAATCCACAGTGGGCAAAAGTTAGATTTCTTTTTCCCATTGGCAGAATTTTATTAGAACACTGGACTCTTCCAAAACTGAAGGCTGGAAAGCTGACAGCTCTTGTCAAAGTACAAACGCTCTCTCCTTCTCTGTTCCTCACCCACATACTTGAGCAACCCTTGGCATTTTTATGTCAGCGGTTTGCTTGAGTGCCCAGAATGTCCACTTGTTCACACACTTGTGTAACGTATTTGTGCTGCTAGTTCATCTGGCTTCCACCTCTCCACCTCAGAGATGACTGCATTTTAGTGATGCTATAGAAATGTGAATCTTCCTAATAATAATTAATAATGTGTAATAAATAACAATAATGATAATAAACTCTTATAGAGCGCTATTCACCTATAGCTCTCAAAGCACTTTACAAAGGAAGGGAAAGATCATTGCCTCCATGGTACTGAGGGGGAAACTGAGGCCCAGAATAGCGAAGTGACTTGCCCAAACCCACTTAGGGAGCCAGTGGCAGAGACAGGAAAATAATCTGGGCATCCTGACTCCCACTTGTCCCTGTGAAGCTTTTTTTGGATCTTTTGGATTAAAAGGGTGCTATAGAAATGTATGATTATTTCTCTACACAGTTGCTTTAATATCTCTCCCATCCATGCCAGAATCTGTGTATAATTCTTCCCATTATCACAGGAGTCTTAACTGTAACATAACTCCCCAGAACAGTTTCAAAGAGAAGAGTTTTATGCTAGCTACCATGATTGTTCCTCAGGAAAATGAATGTTATGCTCCTGAAAGATGTATTTGTTCCCACCAGAAATAATCTATCTTTAATCCTATTACAGCGAAGGAAACCATCCAAGTTTCTCTAAATGAGAATGGAAATAGCTTTGAAACAGGCAAATCTGCTCATTTCTTCCATACAGCAAGCCCTGACATGTGAAACTTCATTGCTGCACACCCCACTGGTCACCTGCAGCCCTTCTCCATGACCAGCTTTTCAGATGACCCAGATGGGACCTATGACATTAGCAAGGTGATGTGCTCGTGGGAATGTAGGGAACCAAATGTGCAATCCTTTTTCCCAGCCAATCCTTCCTGAGTAGTTGGCAAAATGTTTTTAAATTGAAGGGCCAGATGCTCCACTGGTATAAATGGGTATAGTTCAGTTTACTGGAGCTGAAGATCTGGCCCAAAATGTCTTTTGAAATTAAAAGGAAAGCCAGCATTGCTTGATCCTACCAGTACAGAGTCTATAGTGGTACTAACCGCGTAGCGGAGGGAGAAACAGCTTTAATGATCACCATAACCAGAATGTTGCCTTGCGTGGACTTCCAACAGAGGCAGGATAGCCTCTTCGTAAATATTTGTCTACTTTGGAGTTGGCGAGTCTCCAGATGTTTGTTTGCATGACAATAACTGGGTAGGGAACTAAAGAATTGTGTGTCTGTGGAGGGGGCGGCGGGTCTTTATCCCCAGTTGTTTTGTATTTTATCTGCAGATGATCTTTTGACAGAGCTGGTCTTGCCAAGGGAACATTAACTGCACTGATTTAAGATGAGGAAAATGTTTGTGCAATGAATTGGAAGGGTACAGAACATGCACTAATTGTAGGAGTGAAGCCAAGAAAAACGCTGCAGCTTGAACTCTTGTCATGTAACGTATTCCTGGAGGTCTTACGGAAGACGTGCAAGAAGAACAGGAACATAATCTAATCTAATCTGATACACACATCCATGTATAGAGAATATATCAAGTTAGAATTTTTTTTTTAAACTCTGTAATAGGAATTAAATCTTCATTCTACCCAAACACTTTGCAAATGCAAGCATTTGGCATTTAATTGGATTGGAAAAGTATCAGAGCTCTGTTTATTATAGCCAGGATGTTTTCTGCATTCCAGTGTGTATCTAATTTTTTTAAAAGATTGTTTAACCAAAGGTGCCCTTTTCTTTCTTGCACTTATGTGTTTCGTAGGATGATATGGTAGAATTATGTTTTCTAAATGCACTTTACTCCCCCTTGTTGAGCTGTTGATCCCAATTGTCTTGCTCTTTATGATTATTCACAGGAAAGAAATCAGACACCTGCACACCACTGTCCCCTCCGATGCCTTCCACCTACATGTAACTGACATGGTTCCCCAATGAGATCTCTAGACAACGTTTTCCAAAGCAACTAGTGATTTTGGGTCCCCAACCTGAGCCACTTTAAATAGGGTTGATTTCCTGAGTGCTCAGCTCTTTCTGAAAAATCAGGCTTCTTTGAGAGGCATACAGATGGGCAGTCAAAATCACTAGTCAGTTTAGAAATTTTGGTCCTCCCCACCGCCACATCAGCATAATAGCTTTCCTGGCCCATATCTTGTAGTCCTTTCTGTTAAGCTGAACAGGAATTTTGCTTTGAGCAAGTACTATGAGATGGGGGTGGTTATTTATATCTCTTGAAAAAGACAGGTGATTAAATACAATGTGTATTTATTAAATGTATCTGTGCATAATTTGCACACCCACCTTGCAAAGCAGGGTGACCACATGGGTACCATACTCATGGACTTAAACCACTGATAATAAGACAACCCTTGCTCTGAAGTTTATTATATGTATAGATGTATATGTAGGGTCAAATTTCACTCTCATTTATGCTGGTGTAAATGCAGAGAGTCTGTCCATGTGTTCAAATGTCTCCAAAAATATGTATAATATAAAGATGGGCCTGAACAAACCCCCTAAACACAAGCACCCCAAAACTTTCCCCAGGTTTGGGGATGTTGGGGTGTCTCAAACACATCTCAAGTGTAAATGCACGCAAACAAAAAGCAGAACACAGTAAGGACATAGTCACAGAAGATGCAGCGCTCGGATCCTAACCCAGCAAAGCATAGGCTTAAGTTTAGGCACGTGTTAAAGAGCTTTGTTGGGTTAATGTAACCTTATTGTTTTCCATTGAAATGTACATTTACCCCCACATTTAAAGATACAGGACTGTCTTTGCAATGTAAGTGTCTCCTTCTTGTCCTTTTTCCTTTCATTGTCTGGTTTCCATCATAAAGGGACCTAACCAGACGTTCCTCAGGAGTCTCCCAGCCTCAGTAGCCATAGAAACCAGCTATTTTTAGTCTGTTTTTCAAGATGCCGATAAATGACTTTTGTCTACTTTGGAAAGACAGAGGACCAAGTCAGCCTCTTGTCTTACTGCATGGTAAATGAGTGTCTTTAAAAAGCCATGCAAACTTCTTGTAAAGCACTATTTATTTAAGAAGAAAAATAAATGTGAAACCAGTTAATAGGAAAGCATATGACCCTGCAGAGTAGCTTATTCACTTGTTGTTATATTTCCTATTGAAGAAAAGTATTTGTAATAATTTTTAGAGCACACGCTTTAGAGTATGGATTTTATAGATGACTGGAGATAAGGGTATTTTTGGTAAATGACATTTTGCTTTCTCCTTTCTCAAACTGCTTGCTAAATCCCTCCAGCATACATATATTGGCAGTGTTTGAAAATTAAATCAATGCCTGTGAGAATGAAATTGTATTAAACATCCCCAAAAAGTGACTTTGTTTTCTAGGATTTCATTCATATGTGAAGCTGGAGGCTTTTTAAACAGGACTGAGAAACAAATTTTGTATGATTAATTATCACATTGCAGTGACATTGGCTTACAAATGGCACAGCTGAATTCAGTGTGCAAAAGGAAATACATATAGTGGTGATAAAAGATATGTTTCCTTCGGGTTTTCTTAAAACCAGTCACATCTGCAGGGATTATATAGTCCCAGACTTGCAATGCAATATCAGGGGAGAGATCTGTGCACCCCTGCAAAGCCCCATTGACTTCAATGGGACAACAATGCTGGCACAGAGTCTTCCCACATATATCACATTGCAGGACTGAGGCCTTGGTGATGTTTTCCCACATAACTTGTTCAGTATTTTTTGATTCCCCAACCTTGCAGCACTGAGGCCATATAAACACAGAGCCAGATCCTCAGCTGGTGTAAACCAATATAGTGACAAGATCTGGCACACTCACTCCAGCTTTGGTAGACAACAGAGTCTTGTGGCACTTTTAAAGACTAACAGATTTATTAATCGCATGAGCTTTCGTGGGAGAAAATCCCACGTCGTCAGACGCTTTGAAGATGGGAAAGTTACAGAGTGGGAGGAAATTAAATTAAATTAAATTAAGCGTCTGACGAAGTGGGATTTTCTCCCACGAAAGCTCATGCGATTAATAAATCTGTTAGTCTTTAAAAGTGCCACAAGACTCTTTTGTCTTTCTACAATAGACTAACACGGCTCCCCCTTTGGAATCCAGCTTTGGTAGTTGAACTTGGAAAACCGTCCTGGAATCAGACCAGTAAAATTTTCATGTGCAATGATGACCATGGTGATCCTAGGGCTGTACGGACACGGAGCCCAGTCACCTCTGCTGTGACATATCTAGTTACATTACAAGACTGTCTTAGAAATGATATATGCATATCATGTCGGTATCTTGCACTGAAATATCTGCCTATTGATCTGTCTCCTGCTGATGAATTTTCTTTACTGACTAGTCCCATTTTTAGAAGCAGCTAACTTGCTTTGTTTCAGTTCTTTTGTATGTCTCTGGATCTATGCAGCTGCAGTAAGCACTTTCCTGTTCTAACTGTAAAGCTTGACTAGGGAAGCAGATACGTTAATTGCTGTAATAAAAAGACTTTGTAATATCCCTTTGCAGGAGGTGAATTACATTTTCTGTGTTACTGATGCTTTGAGATCAATGAATTGGCATGGTAGCTGTGCTCTCACCAATGGCTGTTGCAAACATAACCAAGCGAAAGAAGAGCAAAGGTGGCACTTACAGATGGCGGGAAAGAGTATGCAAAGCGCAAGGTTGAAAGGAGAACATGTAAAGGGAGTGCAAATGGGGTCATTAAGATTACAGTCGAAATTGATCGGTTGCTCCTTATTATCCAGGTCTGTATGAAATGAAATAAGGTGTCACTCAGTCAAATTAATGGCAGATAACATTAAACCTAGAGGTTGCACCCTTGGTGTGTGTATGTAGGCTAAGTTGTTCAAAGAAACAGCCCTTCGCTTGCTGTGTATGTGGTAGAGCGATGCAAAACTGGGGGGCATTTTGGAAGTGGCTATTTTTGAGGGAAGTGTACCTTTGCCATAATGGACAAGAAGCCACAGGGGAGCACTACAGAAGTTCTACTCTGCCACGAATGCCTCAGAATCAGAAAGGCCTGCCCCCTTTCCAAGGCCCCACATACTTTGGAAACTCCATGGGCCTGGATTCTCCACTCCCTTGGACCTTATTCAACTATTTATTTGTGTAAAGTGGGTGTAAAACGCTACCACTGGCATAAAACCTGATCCAAAACCCGTTCAGTTGTGTTGGCCTTTGGATTATCCCTTCTGTGCGTGGAGAATTCCAGTCCCGTAGTATTTTACAGTCACTTTGGACATGTCCGTGGCTATTTTTTGTTCTGTGTTTGTACAGCCTATGGCTGAGGCTTCTAGACATTACTGCAACACAAATAATAAATAACAAACAACAGCAGTAATACAAAAGATGCAAAAGAGGGTCATGCCTCAAGATGGGGAACTAAACCCCAGGGTGTTTTTCAAGGAGCTCTCCCCTGTGGCATTTTCGCCACGAGAGAATAAGACTACAGCCCTTTATTCCCATGTTTTGGACTAGTGTTACAGCAGCTTTCTAGAAAAAAATGTAAGAAGAGCTTAAAATAGAGTAGCAGGACTTGCACCAAGACAAATAAGGATCCTGCCAAGTGTCACTCGTTTGAAGGAATAAAAATAACTAGAGCCCAAAGCAGGCCAGTATCATCAGCCATATTTTACAGATGGGGGAACTGAGGCCCAAAGTCACTCAGCAGGCCAGAGTCAGGACAAGAAAGCAGGTCTCCTGAGTGCCATGGCACTATCCAGTAATCCATGCCGCTCCGCTCGATAGGCAAGCGTCCAGCAAAAACTAGCCATCTAGGAAAAGTGGCTCATTAAAGGCTGAATAAATTGTACTGGAAACATTGGTCATGTGAGAAGAACCCGGGAGCGCTCTACTGAAGATGAGCCTCTAATGTGGGCTACATTGTACCATGCACAGAGGGCCTGAGCTGAATCCCATCATAGCCAGTGGGAAGACTCCCAGTTAAACAGGCCTGACCTCTAGAAAGGCAGCTCATTCCACACATATGTACAGAAGCAAACAGTTAATACAGGACGCTACCACAAAGATGCTGAGAAATTGCTTTTGAAAAATGATTGGAACCAGAAAGGCAATCAATTTGTTATAGAGGGGGCTTGGCTTTGGATTTGTCTGGAGCCTGGTGTTGAAGGCCCATGAGTTAGGTAAGAGTTGAATAGCATCGAAATATCACAGTTGCTTGGGCAGGAGTGTGGCCCAAACGTTGCAAACCTCCAAAATCAGTGAAATTTCTGCCACTTTGGTTCATATCCAAATTACAAAAATAGGTCCTTTCTGTCTGGGATCCCTCCCAGAACCACCTATAGAGGGGTTCGGATCTGAGGAGTCTCACCCAACCCACCCTACAAATGCTGAGGCATCTGGGATCCATTCTTTCTTTTACACCAACGCCGCTGGACCCAGAGCTCCTCCGGGAATGACACAGCCTTCTGTTTAGTTTTAAACCAGCAACTAGATGAGCCCAGCTTAAAAATAACTATTTTGACAGTTTTGGTGTAAATATGGGAATGGCATGTACTGCTGTTTTCCTTTCGCATTCTTCATTGCCTGGTTCTGGGTGGGCTGGAGACAGGCTGAGAGACAGGATACCACCGAGAGGACATTCCTCAGTCCCAGTCTGTCAGGTGTCACTGTTCAACCAGACACTGTACTGTCTCCCGCTCTCCACAGCAGCCAGACATCTGATGAACAAGCTCCCGGTGACCTAGAGATGACAGGCTTGGATTTAGAGTGGGGTTTGAATTTGCTGAGAGGAAGATGGGGCTAGAGGGGGAATACTTTTATTTGCAAGAATGTCAAGTGGAGACAAGTGGCATGAGTGATAAGCAGAGAACACAACCCTGCATTAGACAGAAGAAAGAGACGGATGTTATGAAAGGAGAAATCCGTTTGACGGATAAAAGAGTCCAAAGTGTAAGAGCACTGGTCTCACATACGTGTATGTAACACTGGACCAACGGCACAGCAATGCACCTGTAAGCCACCTGGATCCAATGTTGCTTCATCAAGTAGCTTAAAATCTGAAGCCCCAAATCATGCAAACAATACTTGTGCAATGTGGCTACTCGTGTGGGTAGAGTTAAACACGTACATAAGGGTTCGTAGGGATCAGGGTAAACATTATAGTCAGACTTTCCAGAAGCGACTAGTGATTTTGGCAGGTTCTTGTTCCAAAGGGGAAGCTGTGCTAGTCTAGTTCAGCCAAACAAACAAGGAGTCCTGGGACACTTTTAAAGACTAACACATTTATTTTTCACATGAGCCTTCATGGGTGAAGTTCCACTTGTTTGTTTTAGTAGTTTTGGGTGTCTCTTTTTGTGAGTGCTTTCTGCAGATCAGACCCCATTTAAGAGCCTCAAGTTGGGCTGCCAAAATCACCAACCCCTTTTGAAAATACTGTCCTACACCTGGTGCTGTTTGTACGATTTGGCCCAAAATAGACAGCATAAGTAACTAAACAGTAAGAGGCGAGGCAACTGTAACTGGAAAGTTACTTACCAGCTAAAGCAAAAAGGAGATGGAAAGTGTCATGGTAAAAGTACCAGTAAGCTCCAACAGTTGCAGTTATAATGATATTTTATGGAGTTGCTTTCATGATGAAAGGTCCCAAAGCACTTTATATACGCATTGCACTACTGAAATGCAGTCACCTTTGAGGTGGAGGGAGGCAGTAGAGGCATGCATTGGCCAGCTGTAAATGGTGAAAGAAAATGTTGGCCAAGGACAACACCCCTGCTTACCTCAGATTTGAGTGGCCTTGAACAATTTGCTGGACTGTATCATCTCATCCTTATCTTGGACTCAGGTAACCAGTCTTTGGCTGAGAGTTTCATAAGGCAATGTTACAAATCTGGGGCTCTTCACACAGAACTCTTTTTAACTTCACACCTGGAGGGCTTGTAGGAGCACTGTCAGACCCTTCTGATTTGAATCAACAGAAGTTTTGTCTAAGGACTGCAGGGTTGGAACCTCAGGGCAGAGACCCTTTAAATGTCTGCAAAATGCAATGGAGATATAGAAATAAGGAATATTGGCTTTGGCACATCTTTCTACACTCACCATTTTAACTCCATCACTCATTGAGGGGAAACGCATTAAATAAACACTCAGAATACATACACAGTGATTACAGATCTCTATACACTGCACATTTCAGCGCAAAAACTGGTCCATATAACCAGAGAATTCAATAGTGCATCACAATGACAGAATAATGTAAACAAAAAATAAACAGAATACATTGTGATGATGATTAAAATAATACAGCCATAAATGTTAAATGAAATAATACATAAGGGCATTAAAATGCTAATATGCAATAGTGTTTGATATAGTAGGTAATACTAAATATAATAATAATAGTTCATATTAAACCCAGAGATTTCAGCTTGAGCTGAGCACTGCTGTCTGAGAAAACTCAGTGCACCTAACACAGCTCCAGCCACGGCGGGGAATGGTAGAATGGTACAGTCCAATGTGTCAAAGAGGAAGATTCCCCTCCCGGTGGGTTGCAGTGGTATAATCCTGTGCGAGGTAGTAGTGAGGTGGTATGGCCCGCGGCTCCTCCTCCCCCCCCGCGAAGTCCCCACGCACGGAGTTGGTACTGCCCACAGGGGCGTGGCCGAGTGGTGATTGGCTAGGCAGGCCGGCGGGCGGTTTAAAAGCCGCCGAGGAGGAGGAGCTGTTTGGCCATGGAGCGAGAGGTCGTTGCTGTCTCTGCTCCCTCCACCGGGGACGGTCGGCCGTCGGGCGGGGAGACAGGCGAGCGAGGCAGCCCGAGCGAAGCCAGAAAAGCGAGAGGTTCCGGTGTGCGGCTGGGTGGGAGGAGCACCTGGGGGCGGAGAGTGCGCATGCGTAGAGGGCGAGCAATGACGAGGGAGTCAGACGCGCAGCCTCTTCCCGCGACGCTCCGGTTTTGCCTGTCGGGACCTCGTGGCGCAACGGTAGCGCGTCTGACTCCAGATCAGAAGGCTGCGTGTTCGAATCACGTCGGGGTCAGAGTTCCCCTCCTGTAGGGGGATTCGTTTTACATCCCTCCCCGGCAACGGGCTGGGCGCGGTGTTTCCTCGGGGGGAGGAGCTCCGCAAACAGGCAGTCAATGGAGGTGCCCTAGTAAACGTCACAGATGGGGCAAGGGGCCCCCAGAAGGGAAATGGAAGGGGGGGGCCTGCAGCCCCCTGCAATGGGGGGTGCTGGGCTGTGTGGTGGTCTCTGCTAGGACTAGTGTATGGGGGCAGTGGGGGGCTCCCCAGTGCAGAGGAGGTAGTGGGGGATCAGCAGCCCCCCTTAAAACAAAGAGCAATGGGGGGGGGGGTGGCCGCAGGGCCGGACAAGGGCTGTCCACACCCTAAATGCTGCAATGCCCAGCAGTAGCGCTGCAGTGTAGACCCTACCCAGCCAGGGGCGGGATGGGCCCTCTGCATGGGTAATCCTGCCGCAGCTACATTCCTCCCTGGGCCTAGCCCTGTTTAGATGGGGGTTAGGTTGGTTTAACTGCCTTGCCCGGGAGTGTGACGTAGTTAATTTTCCCAGTGCGGACCAGGCTGCAGAAGTGTAGGCTGAAGGGCAGCTCACATTCTGTTAAAGCTGACTCAAGGGTGCTGGAAGTACTTTTCTAGCGGGGGTGCTGAGCACCACTGAACTCAACGGTAAACCTTTTATATTATGGAAACCACTTCAAGCCATGGGGGTGGGTGGTGCGAGAGCACCCTGTGTTCCAGCACCTATGAGCTGACCCCTTTTGCTAGCATTCACACTCCTCCTTAACCCCATAGGAAGGATTGTTATGTTCCTGCCCTTTGGATGTGGTTGCTCAAGTGGCTTGTGATTTCCCCAGTGAGGATGGTGTAGTTAGTTTTATGTCTTCCTCTTGCTTTTAAAAAACACTATGTATAAAATAGTTTGAGCATATGTTCCTACATCAGTCTTTCAGCAATCAACTTGAAAAGAAGGTTCATTACAGAGGTAAATCCTAGACAAGAATTTAAAGTTATTGGTTAAACACTGCACTTGTGCAGCTGTTGCATTGCAATTCACAGTTGTGTTAAGATAGGAACTACTTGAGGACAGGAAATGGATGCAATTAGATTAATATTACAAAGGGGGAGGGGTGAAATGAGCCTCATTTGCCTATTTTAATTGCACCAAAAATTAAATTGAAAATATCAGTTTATTTTTCCCTTTTCTCTTTAATTGAATTATTCTACTAATTAACTTCACTCTGGTTATGCTGCAGAAATTTAAGGCTAGAGGGCTCAAGTTACAAACAATTAAAGGATGTTTATATCCTCATAAAGCTTTTCTACTAATGCTGCTTAAAAGCCAGGAGGCAATTGTGTGGCTATAAAGTGTTTTTCCCCAAAACAACAACCAAAACCTCCACAAATGTAAATTTGGGGCCTAACACCATCAACTTGAAATCTGATCAGCTTCAACAAATAAACCTGAGGTTCTTTAAACCTAATGCACCTGCCTTTGTATTCCTCTGACAATGTGTACAGCTTTCCAACTACACTTTGACTTTTAAAAAGCTGTTCTCCTCTTGGCTGCATAAAATACCCTCAAATATAACAGAGGCAATGGACTATAATAGAGAAAATAACAAGAGTGCTGTCAGAGGCACAAAGTAAACAAATTCTCAGTGTTGAGAGTTTCTTGTGCTAATCTTTCAGTTGATAGCATTCTTCTGTGGTTACAAGCAACACCTTAGAGAAACACTTTCAGACAGAGGAGGCTTTTAAAAATTGATAGTGGGTCTGACTGCTTTTACCAATGTTGAAAATGTTCTCCAGCCTTCTCAATGTATTGTGTGTAGTTGGATATCATCATGAGGTGCTGGCGAATTGTAGCCACCATGTGTTTCAAAGGGAGTGGTAAGTACTCAGCCCTTCTCCAGAATAGTAATCTGGTTCCAAAACTTGCTTTAATCTATTGGAGTTTTTTCACCAATTGAGTAAGTTTTAAATCGGTCTCAAGGTCCTTGACACTGTATAAAGATTGGAGGAAAACTTGGGCAACAAACTTGGAGGAGAATAAACCAAATCAAGCCACCAGTAACAACTACATCATTAGACAGTCTGTCTGTCCTGTGACATGACACAGCTAAGCAGAGTTTTTTGGAAAGTAATTCAGTCAGTTGTAGCCTGGAACAAATAATTGCTAACCCAAAGTTTGGGACTGACTTTACCTAACAATGCCCCTTTTTAATTTAGTCATGACATTGCAGTGCCAGCATGATATTTTGGAAACTGACTTATGCACTTGATTACTCCAAACTATTTTGGGTCGGGAAGGAGAGTGCCTTTCAAAAATGAGGTCTATTTCACAATAGAAAAAGCTTTTACTTGTTAATTGATCCTAACCCCTTTAACCTTCATGTCAAGATGTTTTATTTTATACTCTTTAATTTCTGTTAGCCTTGATCTGTAGTAGTTGGTTCATTTAAATGTTCTCTCTCTCTCTCTCTGTCTCTCTCTCTCTCTCTCGTAGCTTTGTCATGACTAGGGTTGTTCACCAAATCTCACTGCCTTAAAATAAAGCAGAGAAAAGTGGTTTTGAGCTTATTTCCAAAGTCATGTCTATTGAGCAAAATAATTTCTGGCTAACAAAAGCCAAAGTTGAATTTCCCACTTAGCCTGCTCACCGTCATCTTTGATGTTTTAAGTTAAGGAAAAGTTTTAGACAAAAGCAATTATGGGTGGAAAGCATTGAGTCCTCTGAATGAAAGGTGCTATATTAAAGTCATTCATAGACTCTAAGATTTAGAACCAAGTCTAAACCTAGCCTTTGTGGGACTGAACATATCATATATCCTTGCCCCATTGACTCTGATAACCAGATGTATGGACTTGATTTTGTATTTAGTTGTATGTTTCCTGGTAAGAGAAAATCAAGCCAACTGAATAGATGCTCTTTAAAAGGGTGAACTAGTAGAGTTGTATGTTAATGCATAAACATTAATGGAAATCGGCACTTTGAGTCCTTTCAGGTTTCTGCTGCTATTAAATAGTTGGGGACTTCATGGAAACAGGCTTTGTTTGATGCCCACTTGAAATGCTGTTCATTCAATTGGGCTGGCTTCTTGGTTAAAATAAGGTATTTCTAGACACAGTGAATTTGTATCCTGATCCTCTTCTGGTTGTATTACACTTGCATTTAAATGGAATGTCCCTTCCCTGGGAAGGGAAGTAAGTGCAATTTAAGGTAATGGTTAGCTGTCTTATAATTCTAAGAGCAAGATGTGTAACCAAGGGCCCCCAGCACTCCGATTTCCATGTAAGAAACTCTTGTTTTTGAAATGTGGTGTTGTAAGGGAGCCTTGTTTGAACTTTAGTGAAAGGTGCAAAGTATAATACAAAGCTAGATAAAGGATTTTTAAATGTCCACCTCAGAGCTAATAGAATAACTTCTCTAACAGAGAAAGAGGGGATTTATTTTTCTTGCCTTTGACTTTTAGGTGCTTGATAGTGTGCAGGCATGTTTCTTTAGTCTGTTCACCAGACCCTTTGTCTTGGCCAAAGTATTTCAAGCAATGGGTTTTCCCCACTTCTCTGGGAAGGCTGTTCTACAGTGTTGAAGGGTCAATGTTATTCAGCACACGTGTGTGTGTTTAGTTCTCTTAATCTTGGTTCAAATAAATCCCTCCAGATGCTTAATCATTTTTGTTGCTCTTCTGAATTTCCTTTTGTCTCTAATTCCTGTACAGTATCCTTTAGTCAAGTAACTAATCCTTTCCAGTGTTGAGGTGCCAGCAATGAATACAGCATTCTAGCCATGTTCTCAACATAGTGATACATAAACAGTTTCTTTCCTTTGCCATAGTTTGATTCCTCTGACCCTCAAAACATAGCAACTCTTCTGCTGTCAGTTTTAAGTCGCATGTTCTTTTTGAAGGCTCACCTCCATGAAAATATGTTGTGGATTAGCTTTCCCCAGATGCATTTACTTTCTGCAAAAGATGTATCCTGTAATTCTAAACCAATTAAGCTGTTTTATTTTCAGGCCTCACCTGTTTAAGAGAAGGCTTTTCTTCCCAGCAAAATTTATCCTGGTGATGAACCTGGAGTGAAGTCACAATCTGGTTTGACACCAGACTATTACCATAGAAATTAATGATGTCACAAAAATGTCACTACAAGTTTATTCTGGGCATTGAACTGGGGCAGTTGCACTTTTAGAAAGAGCAAGTCCTCTTTTACATCTGTAGCTGTTTTAGATTGGCAGAGTCAGAATTTCATATGATCATGTGAGGGGGTAAGTGATTTTTGTCTGAAAAAACAGAACATTTCCCCACTATGATCTATTTCTGAGGCTGTTTCTAACCTGGCACTCTTGGGATCTGTAACCCTCCATCAGTAGAGCTGTCCTGGTGGAAAGTGGCAGGTGCTAATTTTAAGAAGGTTAAGAGCCTTAAGATTGTCATTTTAAGATGACATGGGTCTCTTCAGGGATATTTTTTTTAAACAAAAAAAAGCTGATGAATTTTGTTGAGGCACAAATAAATTGTGAAACAGTGACATGAAATATCTAGACTTGGTACTTTGCAGTAAAGTGTAGGTATCATAGAAACTTCTTCTTTCATTACAAAGAAACTAAGACACAAGTTCATACTGTATCATGGGCTTCAGCCAAAAGAAGGGATTTAAATTACAGTAAAATATAGTTGGCTGACTTGATCCCTGCATGGAAAAAGTGCAAGCTGTCTCAGACTGGCCATTAGGGTCATTGCATCTATTCAGTTAACAGTGTTTGTTAAACTTTAACAAATGTATTTATCGCGTGAGCTATAGTGGGAGAGAATCTCACTTTGTCAGATGTTCCCCAACTTCAAGCATCTGATGAAGTGGGATTTTTCTCTCTCGAAAGCTCATGTGATAAATTTTAGTCTTTAAAAATGCCACAGGACTCGTTTTTTACTCAAGTAGACTAACAGGGCTAACTAACGGTTTGGAATGTCATATTAAACTTTGGCAACTTTTTGGTTACTACTATGTCAATTTAAACCTGTTTTATATCAGTTTAACTTGCACATGTAAATTTAAACTTAAGTGGGTTTTTACTGGTTTAACAAAATACATTTTTACACTGGTGCAACTTGTGTGTAGACCTGCTCTGGGTAAATAGTGCAGAATTTATGTACTTCATTCTAATGCATTATACAAGTTTTGAGATTAAGAAATGGGATGGTTTCCTCCAGCTGTAAACAGCTTGAGGACTCTTTTTCTGTCTTGCAATGCACCTCATATGCTGATAAGTCAGTAAATATGTCAGGGCTCAATAAATTTGGCTCCCAGCTAGGTGCCAGCAGTTCTATTTTTGGTCACCAGAGGGCACTATGCCACTGCATTTCAGTAGTGGAACTAGGCACCAGGCTACAAACCCTGGTTGCCATGGTGACCTGTTGACCAGGTTTTGTCAAGCCCTGAAATAAGTGCATATGAAACTATACCACAGAAGTCTGTTCTAACAAAAAAATGTGGACTTGTCTGCCAGTGTTTCCTGTACTGCTTCTAAGACTTCATTCATGAGTGGATGACAAAAAATCAAAAATACAGTGTAGTGCTTATATATCTTTGCATATGAAAGGTGTGCTATAGAAGGGCAACTCCCCCAGGACTTTGTAAACATGATTGAGCCAGTGGCAGGTCTGAAAGGGTCTCCATCACTGCAACATAAACTGAATGATGACGCAATGTTTCTAGGCTGTTGTGGAGACAGCTACTAAAAGGAAAGCAAGTTAATGAAAGAATATTTCTTAAGCATTCATGACAGACAAGGAAAAATGAAGGCAGGATGCAGATAGAGAAGGAGCAGGAAAGGTTTCCAAGCCCTAAAGGGGAATTGTGAACAATGGAGATCTGAACTCTAAAGGGATATTCCAAAGGGGTAGCCGTGTTAGTCTATTGTAGAAAGACAACAGAGTCTTGTGGCACTAGTCTTTAAAAGTGCCACAAGACTCTGTTGTCTAAAGGGATATGTATATGCTAATCATGTCTCATGCAGGCCTTGGCATTTAGTGGTAATTTAAAATAAAAGTGAGGCTCTCTTCTGGAAGCCTCTGAAATTTGGGTGCTCAATCTCTTGATGCACGGAAGTGTATTAGTCAAATATAATTGATTATCTATAATTTGCTGCCTAACTTTGTATGAATGTGCTTAAGTCTATGTAGTTGGATCAAGGCAGCACCTAGAGTAGACACTGCATTGCTTATGCCGATCATTGCTGCCTTTCAGAAGCTATCCTGCAATTGCGAGAGTTTCTGAAAGGTCTAAATCTGTAGACACTGAAATCTGTGAAGGAATAGTTAGGCACTTGAAAACCATTCCAAGAGGGGCAGGAAACCCCCACCTGGCAATGTAACTATACCAGTTCTAAAAATATAGCAGTGTTTAATAAAACAGGGTTTGCAGAGCCACAGGATAAATGCTTAAAGATACCTTTGCTGTACTTAACACTCAGGGTTAATTCTTGTACCTTGCTCCAAAGGGTCTGCTGTTGGAAAAGATGGCCCAGGTTTCGGTTGGTGTGTTGATAGAAAAGAGAGAAGAAGAAAACAAGGACCGAGACGCCCCAGATGAAATTAGTGTTAAACTACTGAGTGACACTGAATTGCAGGAAAAGCTTCTCGCATATGGTGCTGAACCTGGACCAATACTACGTATGCTTTAAGTGAATTGTGGTTGGGATCAAATAGGGAAGCAGAATCCAATCTGACATGTCTTTAATGTGAGAAATGGGGTCTCAACCCAGTGCAAAAACAAGATGAAAAAATGAAGGCTTGACTTCCCCCCCAAAAAGCTCAGTTCCCATTTCAACACCGAAATCCCATGTTCAATGCATGTTCTCTACTAGACCTGCTGGCTGCTGAGCTAATTTGAAAATCCCACCCTAAATTTCAGATATTTTACAACAATAAAACTAAGTGTCCAGCAAGCCAATTGCTAGTAATTCCTTTGTATTTTGAACTGCTTATTTTAGCATCTACGAGGATTCTTTATGAGAAGAAACTACTGCAGTTGGTGAATCCAAATACACTAAAACTGTGTGCCAAGCCAAATCCAGGTGGTGATCTTGATCGGAGCTCAGACAGTGAGGGAGAAAAAGGTACAGCATTCCATTTTTAGGGTGGAGAAGTTAAAATGCCAGTTGATCCAAGTTAAAATTAGACATGTTTAAGAACACTTAGTATTACTACTTTCTAAAGTGCCTAGACACTTAGTTTCCATTCATTTTAATAGGCATTAAATATATCTGCATCTTTGGGCCCTTCAGTGTCTTCAAAAATCTGACGCTAAGTGATTTAGGAGCAGAAATTCTTTGATTGTAAGTTCAACTTGTCTCTGAAGGCCTGGTCTAGACTACGAACTTCTGTTGCCATAATTATGTGACAAATCCATACCTCTGAGCAGTTTAGTTCAGCTAACCGAAGGCCTTAAGTAGATAACGCTAGGTTGACAGAAAAATCCTTCTGCTGACCAAGCTGCTGCCTCTGAGGGAGGTGGAACACCTGCACAGATGGGAGAAGCCCTCCTGTTGGGATAGGTAGTTGAGACACTGAAACACACCAGTGGCGTGGCTATGTTTTACATGTAGAGAACCTTTAGACATCTGAAAAGTACACTCCTCAGTACAATATGTAGTACGTGCTAATTCACCTCTATGAAATAATTTTAAATGTTGCTGAATGTTGCTGATAGACAAAAGTACCTTGAGTGACTTTTTGTGAGGCAAAAGTAATCTTACTGCAGCAAAAACAAGGACTCCTGTGGCACCTTAAAGACTACAAATGTTCTTCAGGCATAAGCTTTCGTGGGCATGCATCTGACTACATGGGTTGGAGCCCACAAAAGCTTATGCCTGAAAAAATGTTAGTCTTTAAGGTGCCACAGGAGTCTCCTTGTTTTTGCTGTACACAGACTAACAGGGCTACCCCTCTGGAGCTTAATGCAGTAGTTCTGAGTCTTTGCAGCAGAACTTTTGAGTAATTTCTTAAATATTCTGTCCCATTGTCCCTGCCATATTGTGCTCTTCAGAGAATTGTGGGGTGAAATCCTCTTCTCACTGAAGTCAGTGGGAGTTTACTGAGGACTTAGGATGGAGTCTTCATTCTCAAACACTGGGACAAATCAGTTTGAAGAAGAGAGAAATAAGGGACACAATCAAGGCATAAAGAATAATGGTTTTGAGAAGGTAAATCAGGAAAATAGTGATTTGTATTAGTGATGCGTAGGAGCTGAAGTCATGGACTAGAATCCCATTCGGCTAGACTCGAACAAATGAACGCAACAGAATGGCAATGAACCTTTGCCATGATGCACAGCTAGATTTTGGAACCCAGTGTCATAAAATATCATTGAGTCTGAAGGCAAGGTCACATGACAAATTAAGTGGACCTACGTGGCGTCAACCTACAGTCATTGAATTGATTTCACATGTCCCCATTCATCCGTCAGCGTCTTCACTGGGGTGCTTACACCGATTGAACTGCTGTTGTGGGATGGTTCCTGAAAAGCAACAGTCAATATAAGCAATGTGACATCTAGTTTTGCACTCCCTTGACCCAAATGCATAGATTTGTGCACTGTCCCTCTTGTGAAAGTGGAGGTAAGTCAGTGTAGTGGGAGAGTTGCATCAATCGGAGCTACATTTTTGTGTATAACTGTAGACGCTTTGATAGGCTGACGTAAATGGCCTTCTGTTGACCTAGCTCTCTAGTGCAGACAAGGCCTGAGACTAACAAGGCTTTAAAAAAAAAAAAAGCTGAGATATGAGGGGACTGATTCAGATCCTCAGCTGGTATAAATGATAACTTCTATTGAAGATCTGCTGCGCACATTGTAAAGGGGCCTTACATTGGCCACCTACTACACTTCCACCAAATTGGTACAGCTGAGAATCAGACCTTGTATGGCAAATGAGAACATGGACTGTTAAATGGGATTGGTAAAAGTCTGAAGGGGTATAAGTTGGCATGTTTTGGGGAATAAATCAATCTGCATGGGAATTAGGAAGCAACTTGCTGTATAGGCAGGTTCTTCTGTAACTGCCTGCTGCAGGGTTTCTTGAAACATTTGGCACTGCCTTGTCTGATGGGCTATGGAACTTGATGCCATGTCAGATCAGGCGGGGGGGGCGGCAACTTTTTTGTGAAGATCAATGAAATTGAAATAGCTTCAGATGAAAAAATGAATGTAAGGTTTACACTTCTGTCCAGGGAGAAATCTTCAGGATTGAGCTACTGAACAGCTTTTATCTCTTGAAAGCCCCCTTTGAAGTTCCTTTCAAGGATATAACCTAAATTCTGATTTACTTTACAGATTGTAAGGCATTGCTAAGTTTGTTTAGGCAATTAGTTTAGTGGGGCAATTGCTGTTGCCGTTGAAAAAGGAAGGAGTCTTAAAATCCTGAGCAGATTAGAAATGTTTAGAAAAATACTAAACCAACAGCTGTGCTTTGGACTAATCTGACAGCAAAGCAGCTGCCATAACAAAAGGCTAGTTTGGTTCAAACAAAGCTTTTTTATATTGATTGAAAACAATGTAAAGGAAAAACATTTTACTGGTCCCACTGCCTAGTGCTATGGATGGTTAAGGAATTGTTTATTCACTGCCTTTCCAGACATGATTGTTAGTATACGAGTTCTGTTCTGTCACCTTTCCTGCCCATTTAGTCCTGAAAACTTGAACCTAATTCTCATTAGAAAGACAGATGGCATTTGGGTATGTTGCATCTCTTTGCACCTTCTCTATTGGTAGAGTACCTGTGTCACCGTTATATCTGTGCCTTACTGAACTTTTTCTGTTGAGTGGGTATTAAACCCCTTTAACATGCATGAAAATATCTATAGCTGAATAGTACAGTGATGGTACAGGACAATAATTAAGCAAAGCAGTTTCTAAAGGTGGCTGTGCTGTAGCTCTTGTTTTAAAATATTGACTTAAGCAACATGGTGTAGATTCTCCAGCATAACTTGCTCGTAAGGCCCTCATTTATTAGTTTTTCCTCACTTCATTCAGAGACCAGTACTGAAATAGTCCTTGAAACAAAAGACTTCAAAGTGACAGCAGCTTGTGCCACTGGCTACTGTAAAGTAAGTAACCTACTAATGCATGAATATTTTATGTATCTGCTGCTACATGCAGGAAATTTCAAGTTAATCTATACTGATGTTCTTTGTATTACACACTTGACAGATGCAGCAATTACCGCCAATCAGTTAATTATAGTATGCTTCTGTGGTGCAACTTCTACAGTGCAGCCCAATGAAATCTACTGTAGAGCAGTCAGCTCAGATATGTAAGAATATGCCAAGTTGATTTCCTGACATGCAAAGTGCTCAAGGAATTATAAATAAAATTAGTGGTTAAATGTTGACTGTCACCAGTGCTTCACCCTCTTAAATTACATTTAAGCCTTGATTTTTTTAGAGACAGAGTAGGGCAGCCACTCTAAGTGGCATGAAGATGAGGTGCTATAAACCTTAAGACCAGACAGTCCATCTATCGAAGGTTCTTGTATTGCCCCATTACGATCGTATCTGAGCACATGACAATTTGGATACATTAATCCTCGTA
The DNA here is from genome assembly GCA_007922175.1 of Pelusios castaneus. Lineage (NCBI taxonomy): Eukaryota > Metazoa > Chordata > Testudines > Pelomedusidae > Pelusios > Pelusios castaneus. The sequence continues at coordinate 1,384,540 of ML685892.1, forward strand.
CCCTATGAAGCAGGGAAGTACTGTTCTCCGCATCTTGCATTATAGATGGGGAACTCAGGCACAGAGAGAAACTAAGTGACTTGACCAATGATGCTCAGGGCATCTGTGGCAGGACATGGAATTGAACTTGGGTCTGAGCTGCTACTCTAAAGGTTAGACAGCCTCCTTCATGTCTCCACACATTTTACAGGGGGGAAGAAATCCCAATTCATATAATTGTCTTCAGACATTGCCCTGCAGCATTTGATGATGGTGATAAATACCATACTAAAATGTGTCGTCTCCATTTGTTTAAACACTTCTGTGTTATGCTATCTTAAAGGTATGGGCCTTAATTAAGATCACTGTTGACCAAAGTCACCAATATCTTTCAGCATTTCTCAAGGATTTCTTTGTCTAATAGGTGCCACACACAGACGTTTCAGAACGCCACAAGAAACTCCTAGCACCCGATGCAGATTACAGTTTGGCGAAGATCGTGGCAGAGGCAAGTACCCACCCTCAACATCATGGTTTATTGTTACGTTGGTTCTCCTGCCAATGCAGGCTCTTGAATTTTGTGCATGTATTAGCTTGAGAAAAGCTTCTCATTAGGCATGTTGTAGTGAATATTTCTTCACTGCTACCTATTTTGCCTCCCACTAACTTTTCAGCTGTGCTTTTTACTGGTCAGGGACAGGCCTATAACATTGGCTGTGGCCTGTTTGCATTGTGTTCAGACAGTTGAAATGATGTACTAGAAACATAATAAGTCACTTATGAAATTAGTAGCCCATGTCAATGAAGTGGTTCCCTTAACTGTCTATCAAATGGGCCTTAAATACCTACTTGGATCGTTGAAAAATAGCACAAGCTGATTTGTGCTCTTGAGGGCTGCTTTACATGTGTCAGGTATGAAGCACAAATTATTCCAGGCTTTTTTTTAAAAAAAAAAAAAAAGCAGTGCAAAGTAAAGGAAGGTGACTTCCTGTCATAGGTGGAAAAACTAGTAACTTGTTAATAAGGGCAAGCTGTAACTGCAAGAGAGCAGTCTCTTGTGCACTGTACTCTTGACCTTGAGGCAGCAGCTTTTACTGAGTGTTTAATTATGCATAGGTTGTTTACACTTCCAATTAACAAATGCCTGTCTTGGATATTAACAGCTAGAGCAAATATTGCCAGAGGATAAATTGTCAGCACATCGGACACAAGGACAAAAGAGGTCAGGTGGTAGCAGTCCACGGACTAGTCGCAGGACAAAGGTACTCTGGCCCCAGTTACTTCTAATAAACTGACTTCCCCAGAACATTTCCCAGAAGGGGTTCCATATCTGCAGCAGTGTTATCAAACAAGATGGTGCAACTTATGTACCATTGAATAGCATTTAACTGCCCAATGCACTAAAATTCCTCTTTGGTCTTGTATTTCATCCCAAATCTTCCTCTTCAGCACAACTTAAGAGGACCTAGCACTGCAGTGTTTGTATCTAGAAATAAGTTAGCCTTCCAGCACCCAACAGAGTCTGTTTGCAGAAGTGCCCTTGCAGGCTTTTGAACAGATTCACTCTTGCATTTAGGGCAAATATGAAATGTCATGAGCCTGGCAGCTCAAAAAAGCTTAAACCATCATTCCCCACACTATTCAATTTCTTACCTGAGCCCCCTTTTTAACTGCAAGAGTGATGTTTTGTTGCACCTATTTATGTGGGCCAGTGAATTAGTGTTTAGATCCTATGTCCTGGTATCAAGTATTGTGGACTGTTGATTTACTTCCTTGAAGTAAGCAGTAATCACTCTTTCAGCAGGGTAATGTCATGTTAGACAAGAACACAATGACTTATTGAACACCAGCTAATATTCCACAGGCCTCAATGTTTGTTAAACAGAGCAGACTGCTGGCAACTCAGCCCAATTTTTAAAACTTAATCTTCTGGGTGGCTTAGTTCTTCACGAGATGTCTCTTCTGGTCACTGAAGGAAATAGCCACTTTAAATCAAAGTATTTAAAGGCTTTCACTCCCTCAATTGCTTCTTTCCAAGAAATAAAGAATGTCATGATGTCCTGGCACAGTGTTCCTTCAGGTCTTTGTGGTCACAGCTCATGTTCAAGGCCAACACTCGGCACATTGCTGCCCCTTCCCACTAGTCTTGTCTTGAGAACAAGATGAACCCTCACTCCAAAAAAAGTTAACTAGGATATTCTTACCTGATCTATCACAACATTTTCAGGGGCATTGGCAGTTCAGAATCAAGGGTCCTGTCAAAAGGATATTTACTGAATCTCCCATTATGAACTTCCTTCTCTTGCTAGGCAGCGGACACAACTGGTACCACAGTTGGCAAAGATGATGGCCATGGTGAAACATGGCTTCCTGATCCTCAGTCTCCCATAGGAATAAGGTAATGCTTTTCAGTCATTCGCCAAGAGGGATTTGATAGACTGACCTCTCTTCCTTCACATTCCCTTGGCAGTTGAAGGGCTGAGGCTTCATTGGGGTCTTCTATGGATGGGGAGGTCTCACAATGGAAGAGTAGCTTATAAAAATGTTGGAGGGCAGCACTGATGGGGGTGGGCTGGGGGGTAATACAGAAAGCTCATGATTCACACAGCTGCTTACTAGAAAGGAACATTCTCTAAGCTGCAAGTTAAAGTTCTTGGGCAATCCAGCCAATGGGCCATGAGCTGGGGGGGGACCCCCCAAGCTGAGGGAAGTTTTGATTTCCACAGCTCTATGGATCTTTTTGAGTTCAATTAATGGAACCATTTACTGGCCCTTGGGATATGTCTGCTCTTCAGCTAGGATTTAGACAGATCTGGTAACTTATTTCACATAAACTTGAAGATGGTAAACTTTTAGTCACCTGGGACCAATTTGAGTGATGGCTGTAGAGATGAGAGGATTGATTACTGGTTAAGTCCCCAGATGGGGACTGGGAAGATTTGGGTTCAATTCAGAAGCCTTGAACAAGTCAATTTCTGTGCCTCTGTTCCTTATTTGCAAAATAGGAATAACACTTGTTGGCTTGGAACATAAGTTATTCAAGGACAGAGTGTCTCCAGTAAGTGGGGCTCCGATCTTGCTTGGGAATTCTAGGTGCTATATAAAACAAGATAATTAGTAGCAGAGACTTCATATAGAATCATTGAATCCATTGGGCTACTCGCTAGCATCCACACATGTGTTCTGAGTTTCATAGGCGGGAGAACATGGACACCAAATGGTCTAGGACAAGAGATGCGCACTCTCATGTGCCAAAAACCTGGGGTCTCTTGTCCTGTTTGCAGCAGCCATATCTGCTTGAAGGCACATCTGCTTTGCTAAAGGCTGTTCCCAGAGTGCTGTGAAGCAGTAAGTAGAGGTACTGTCAATGGGTATCTCAATAAAAAGGACCAGTTGAATTATTTTTTAATCTACATAATGGCCTCCAGATCCTAAACATGGGTTGTCTTTGTTTCAAAACTCCAATGCATAGTCCCTGAAACTACTGTAGAGGCTTCTAGCTCTTTATCTCTCATGTCTGAGCTTTCTCTGCAGCTCTGCAAAAATCTTACTATTTCTTTAGAGCTGCTTGTAGATAAAAACCCATGTCGGCTGTTGCCTTAAAAAGCCTGGTGAAGGAGTGCTTATCTGGCAGTGTAGTTCATTCAACGAGATTCTGACCTGTGGATTTCGCTTCTGCTGAATACCAACTAGAACAGCTTCCCAGTGCTGCTGTACAATCAGTGTTAACACAGCAAATAGTGATCCTGATTGTACATAAAAAGACCATCTGGAAATGGATTTGTTTCAGTTCTGTTAATGACAGGCATGTGGGCCCATGCAGTGTTAAGATGAACTATATTCCTGGCTACAGTGGCTGACCTGCTTGAGGAGATGACCTGCTTGGCTTTTCAACTTGGCTTAAACTTTCCCATCCTTTTCACAGTCCTGCTAGAAGAAGATCAGTGAGAGAAAGTGACCAATCAACACAGGAAGTTGCAGAGAAGCCCAGTGTGGAAAAGGAGAAGCCCCAGGCACACAAGGAGAAGCCCAAGGCAGGAGTATTAGAAGGGGAAGAGCCCCATCGAGGAATCATACCCATGCCCATAAGGATTGCTATTCTCGCTGTCTTTGTTTTTGTACTCTTTGTGTATGTAACAATGGAGACCAACCCTGACAATCCATTCACAAACTTCATCACAGGAAGAGCATGCTAGTGCTCTCCTGACAGGGAGCAGTTAGTAGTGACTACAGAACAAAGCAGACACCTCTTCCACTCGCTGCTGATGTGAACAAGCTCTTCAGGTACTGAATTAAAAGGCCAATGGTGGAAAAAAATCGTTATCACTGTTTTCTCACTCTAATGTTCATTATATAGAAAGGCTCAAGTCTTGGTGACCCAATTTGCTTCATAGTATCTCCGCTGCTTAATATGAGGCCATAAAGACATGTCTCAGGATTAGATTTCAGTTCCTCCCCTCAAGAGTTGAAGGCTTAGTGTTTTTTCTATACTATTGTCTGTCTTACCAAGAAATTTAAGATCTTCTACTGAACTGTTTGTTCCCTTGTATCAGAGAAGCACTAGCTGTAGATGTAGAAAAATTGCACAGTTCTGACAGGCCAGCTAACAGCCACCATGATATCACAGATAAAGAACAAGTTTAAGGTTCTCCCAAGAGTGCTTTCTCATACCTTAACCATGACAGGAAATCTGCTTTCTTCTGCACTCCTCCAATTTTGGTTTGTATCATAACTGCTACTGTGGTGATTAGTACATTTGTCAATGTACTTCTTCCTGTTTTAAAGTTGAACTTTTTTGCTTGGCTTTTAAATATATAGAAGATCTTAAATCACTCAAGTTACAATGCTATACTATTTTAGAGCATCTTAATTTTTAAACTAACATTTTTTTTAACCTGCAAGGACCAACTTTAGGACTTTAATGCCCTCACTTATACAGGAGAAACACTGAAGTTCAGGCTTGACCTCAGAAGCATAACAAATAAGCAAAGCCTTATAAAATGTTAATCTAATCTCAGTCAATAAAAGCATAAGATATCAAATGGTCTCAACTTTAGTCATTTAGATGTCAAACCATTTTACAATTCTCTTGCCCTCTGCAGAAATGGGATAAAATTTTAATGGGAGGTAACAGATTAACCCTGTCCTTAACAGAAAGGACTTGACCCCTACAATTGCTGTCTCGAATACCACTGCCTCTGAAAATTGATGCTCAGCTGTATAGAGTTGCATCTTCTAAAATGGTAACTGCTTTGAAAAAAGCCATCTTTCAATATTGCACAGGCAATTAAAGCTGGAAGGTGCTATTTTTTTGCTTGGTGTGGTGTTCACATGGAAAGACTTAACTGTTTCAGATTGCTGTGCAAGCACCAAGTTATTTTAAATGCAATTTCTACAACACTAAAAAAAAAAAACTTGGGATATCAAGTCAGTTTCCCTCCTCAAATTCACCCCTTTTGATTTCAGCCTTTGACAGCAGAGGTCTGTGTAAGCAGCTGTCATCACTTCCTTCCCTAAATCTGTTTACAGTGATGCAGCTGAAATTGGTTGCCTAGGTCATGTGATTTAATATGTAGAAGTATAGTGTGTCCATCCTTAACCTTCCTATTGGTTTGAGGCAAAACTCCCTGTTCGAGAAGGATTTTAAAACCTTCCTCTGTAGCAGCCAGCATCCAGCCTTTGGTACAGCCACCTCATGGGCCACTGTTCTGAGTTAGTATGGGAATTTCTGTTGTCCTGAAATCCACCCTACACATGTAAAATATACTGCCTTTGATAGAACTAGCTCAGCCTAAGCCCTTTCCTCCAATTCAGAAATGTCCAAGTTCTGAAGATGGGATAGTATAGCACAGGGCATCTCTATGAATACGGAGTGTGTGGCAAGCTGGGGGTGTGAATCTACCTCATGCAGCCTGCTGTGCATTAACGGTTCCTGTGCAGACATCTGATCATGAATGTCTTTAATCCAGTCCAGTTTCCAGGTGTACCCTAGCTCACTGGGAAGTCAGTGTTGATATAGACAAGCCCACCAATGCTTTGAAGAGAACCTGTAATTTTCCTAGCATCTGGATGTGAACTGAGATCACGGCATGTTTATCATCATGGAAATATTGCACTGGAGGAAGCTTGATCTTTGTGTGAACTATCCATTCAACAGACAAATTTTACTTGTCTGCAAATTTTTAAAGCCTGCTTCTCTTGTGAGCAGCAGATCAGTAAACTTATCTTGTGCTAAGAAGCTGCAATATTAGTCAGACTTCCTGTCTCTTGGCATTAGGTGCCTATACCCTGGAACACAGGGTGGGATCCTTCTGTGTGCTTTCCCCACCTCTGACTCTACAGAAGCTAGTGCATTCACTCTTGACCCTCCTACATCTCCTGCTGAAAGATGTCCTGCTGCCATCCACTCCTGAGACAAATGCTAGCATGTAGTGTCCTCTCACTCACTAGGTTATACATCTGGTAGAGGTGCTGCATGGACAAGTGTATATAAGTGGGTGGCTGTTTGTTTTTTAATTTTCAGTTTGAGCTACATTCTTGGGTACTGTATCTTAAGTAAAGTTGCCTTTGAAAGATAAACCCACAATTTCATTTATTTCAACAAATGCAGATGCTGGGCTTCCTGGATCCATTCTAAATGCCTAGGGTCCAAATTCCGTCAATCGCTAGCAAATCTGATTCCCTGTACTTTTCTTCTACTTTAAGAAAGCATGGCATAGTCTGGGTAATCCTCAATATTTCATTAGGATTTTTTTTTTAAATCAGATCTCACCCTGTACTGGGGTGAAACAAACAGCTGCTTTAATCTACAGAGTCATTCTGTGCCATTTGTTTTCTGGCTCTGGAGCTGGGTAAGGTAGCAGGTATCTTGTGAAAGTAGTATAGGAAACACATGGTGTGCTTGTTGGCTTTACCGATCAGCAAAACAAGCCGACAACCATCCTGCAGGGGTTGTAAGTTGTTGATACAAGGAGGGCTGTGATACAACAGGACCTCAGTTCTGGAAGTTAAAACTACAGGGACTTTGCTCAGGTGTGGAAAGGAGCTTTAGTCCAGTCCATAACTAATAGTAGTACACTGCAGGCAATTAGTATATGTATAGGGTACAAATATGTTGGTATCCTGCTCCATAAGTCGTGACAGGTCCAGAATGGCAGCAGTCCTCAGTTTAGGCATCCTAGAACATGCTTGCACTCCAAGTTCAAATGCTTCTGCTTTCATTTTTCTGCAGAACAAGGGAAGAGAGAGGTAATCTGTGCAGAAGAGCAATGGAAAAGACTTTAGCTTACTGCTCCATCCTCTTCCATTTACCTTGTTTTTCCCTTCCATTAAGATGTCAATCTACCAGAGCAGGCTCCCTGAGCTACGCTACAGGCACTTACTAGTAGGTGGTGAGGTCTTCCCTGATGGTGTTTGTAACAAAGACATTAACTATCCATGGTAAAACCAGTGGAGACAAGGTGTAGCAGTTCTAGTGTGACATAGACTAGGGGAGGTCAACCCCATTAAAAAAAAAAAAAAATCTTAAATTGAGGCCCAGATCCCTACAGCTATCTTATATGTAGTCTGCAGCCTACAGGTTGAAAGCCAGATCTCTAGGGCTTTGTCATGCTCATTAAGCAATTGGGTTTCCACTTTCCTGGGGTGACTCTTCTGGCCTTTATTAGATGGCTGTGGAGGCTGGGTGTGTTTTGTTTCTCTGTTTATTCCATTTAAACTTTACTTTTCCTAGACTCAGGCTGCTCCCCCATTTGTTTATACTCATAAGGCCTGCCTCCCATCACATGCTACTGAAACAGGGCCTAGAACACATTGCAGGTGCAGGACAATGGATATCTAGGTGCACATTTGTTGCTGAAATTAAGTAGCTAGGTGGGGAGAGAGGTTCCACATATTCCTTGTTTCACATCTTGCAGTAGTGAAGGCTGATCTTCCACCTCTGCTTAGTCCCAAACTCTTCCTTGTGCAGCTGGGGATCTTTACTGCAGGCCTGGTGGCTGAGGGGTGGTAATCAGTTGTAAAGGGCTGAGGCTGCTCTCAGTTATGCTGTGTGAAAGCAGAGTACCTCAAGCCTTGGCTCATCCTGCTTTGCCTAAGGCAAGCACCCTCACTGATTGCTGCCTTCTATGAGCAATAATGGTGGTCACCATGCACGTGGTCCAGCCAAGACCTGCATCATTCACTGGTTTCCATAGGCAGATAGGTGAAGCATGAGCATGAAGGGTCCCTCATCCAGCACCAGTGGAGATAGTGGGAGCTTTATTCTGGGCTCCGGTGGACACAGGAGGAGGTCCCTCAGGATGAAGAAACCCAAGTCCACTGCAGAGATGTCATATGTGTGCTGTGGCTCATCACTTAGCCAAATGACCTGTGCTGCAGCATTAAACCCTGGCTTGCTCTGAGTGGGCAGAGTGAGAATTAATTAACCCAACAGGCCACAGCTGAGAGGAATCAGGTGGCTAAGCAGTCCTGTGATTGACTGAGTAAGCACAGCTGAGGAGTAATGAGCTGGGCTGGGACAATAAAGACAGGAAATTGGCAGCCTCTTGGTTTGCTGGGAAAGTTTACAGTCAGTTTCTGGCAGGGGGGAGTGTTTGAAGGGGAAATGTGGGGGCGCGGTACTGGCCCTTGTAAAGCAGAAATCATTGGGTGTGCTTGCCTTAAACAAATCAAGATGAACAATGGGTTGAGGTTGCTTTCTGGAAGGGAGGATGAAGTGAAATTCTCAGACCCAAAGAAGGAAGGTTGACTTAGGTTAGGAAAATGAACAAGGAGTCCTGTGGCACTTCTAAAGACTAACAAGTTTATTTATTTCATGGGTTTTTGTGGCAGAAAATCCTATTTTGTCAGATGTTTTGAAGGTTGGGAAAAGATGCTGGGAAATGTAGTAAAGTTCAGCATGAAACAGATCATCTTGGCTAACTAGAGAGTTCCAGAGCTTGACTCTGATATAGGGGATTGGCTAGCTTGGGTTCCCCAGCTAGGCACTGGTGGGGCTGAGAAAGGGAAGATTACCTAGGACTGCTGGCAAGGAAAGACTTTCTAACCCATGTAGGGGAAGCTAGTAGGTGGTGTGGTTGGTGGCCCAAGTTACGAGGGGGTGCTACTAGTTCCTGGAGCAAGAAAGGGGCTGCTGAGAGAATCTGCAGGCAGGCAGCAGATACTCCTTGGGAGGTAAGTTCTTGCAGCTAGTACACCCGGAGAGAGGGGGAGCCAGGCTGGTAGATAGCAGCTCAGGGAAAGGGCAGAGAGGAACCCAGCACTTCTGAGCTAGCAGTCCCTGCACCGGAACTCGGAGAAGTGGCTACGCCTGAGACCCCCTGCCAACCACTATGGGTGTGGCATAGACGTGCAGTGAGTGGGGAGAGTGCCTAGCACTGTTGATGGACTGGATCCTGAAGGGGGGAACACTGACTGATCTAGCAGGCAGACCAAGTCCCAGGAGAAATGGTGCAGGTGCTGGAGCTGGAGGAACTGCAGGTGAGTGTTGGTGTGAGAGCATGCAAGCTCTGGATGGGGTATTGGCCTTGAGAGCAAATCCCCAGAGCTATCGGGAGGAGGCACCTGTGAGTGGTGCACTCTTTGATGGGAGCAAAGAGGAAAATAAACAGGGCTCTCTATTTGTTTTCACTCCTATTTTAAGGTGTCCACCATCTGGTAGAAGCTAAGTAATGCAAGGTTGTTCTAGGGCCAGCAGCACTTGCCTGGAAGCTTTTTGCCTTCTAACTCAAACTGACAATGCTTGGAAAATCAGGTTTCTCAGTAACTGTAAGCTGCAACATTCTTTTGCAATAAAAATAATGTTCATAGGCAGCCTATATAGGCTTCTTATCTCTGTCTCCCAAATTTGTTTTTTTGGGGATTTGGGGTCTTTAAACTTGATTGGATTGAATGCTCAGGGGGCATTAAAATCTTACCTGCTAGAAATAAACTTGTGGAATTTTGTCTGAACATTGCTGGACAGTCCATTTCGGCAACAGAATGTTGGCGGTGTCTTTCATGCAAGTAGTCAGATGTCTGAAGCCCCTGTAGGCAGTATTAGATTGGAGTCTGCAGGTGGTGTGATATTTAAGATATATTTTTAAAAATTCTTTCAGCCTTGTAACAGGAAAACATTTTAAGGTGGGTTTAAATGGCGAAAAAGCTTTATTTGCCTGTGAGTAGGTGTGGGGCTGAATCTGAGTAGCCCTGGGGTGGTCAGTAGAGTTGCAAGTACAGAGAATTTGGTGCCCCAAGTAGCAGGGGCAATGTGGGAGAAGGAACCAGAATGTGCAGAAAACAGAAGACAAGTAGATGGAAATAGGGTGGGGGGTGGAGGTGTGTATGTGCAGCCTGAACCTAGTTGGTTAGGTGTGAGGAAGGTAGGATGGTCAAGGAAATGGGGAAATGACAAGGGCAGATCAGCAGGTGGGAGAGCAGCAGCATGTAATCAGTTCGCTCTCCAATAAAGGAAGGAGCCCTGGGGAAGTAATTAGGCCTCTGAGATGAGGCAAGATGATTTAATAAATGCTCAACAGGAATTCTATTCTTGGGTAAGAGCCTTTCTAGATGGGGAGGGTCAGATGTCCAAATCTGTAGGGCATGTGCACATAAGGACCTGAATTTCAGAGGTGGTGTACCTGTAGTTCCCACTGATTTTTTTTTTTTTTTTTTTTAAATGGCTTTGTGGGCACTCAGCACCTCTTATCAGACCCTGATGTTCTGATTCAGCAAGTGATTTAACCACATGGTGAAGTCCCCTTGAATGCAAGTGCTTTGCTGACTCAAGGCGTAAATGAATGGGTCAAGGTAGCAACTTGGTCTGAGTGCTTCACTCTTTCAATGCCTCTGGAATAAATCCTTCCTCAGTTTGCGGCATCTCACCTCTAGCCCTTCGAGTCTCTGTTTCAGAAACGCTTCCAACATTGTGCTGTAATTGGGTGCTGTGGGATTTCATTTGAAGGCTATGGGTTGACTTTAATGGCCAATTGGCTAAAAAAGGGCTCTCCTATTATGTTTTCTCAGCTCACTGTACTCTGCACAAAATGTTATAAACAGGACCTTTTGTGCTAGTTCAGATCAGAACACAGCTCGGTTGTTTATGGCTCCAGTAATGTAGAGGTCAGCACACAGCATAGAGATGGGGTCAGATTTATTCCTGATGGAAGTTCTTTCATGGTAACTAAGTTACCGAGAATTGCTTTGGTGTCTAAATATGTCATATTTGTTGTCTGATCTCCACTGCTTCAGAATTCTTAAGCCTCACAAGCTCCCTGGGGAGGCAGAGAAGCTTTCTTTGCACTCATTTTACAGTTGGGGAAACCCAGGCAAAGAAGTGAATCTTGCCACCTTCTGCCCTGTCAGGTAAACTTCTTTGGGGTTGCCTTCTTTGACATAAACATAGCTAAGTATGTGTTCAGATGTAGCTTATTATCCACCTACACCATATGTATATTTAGATGCATCTATGGAGAGTATGTGTGTAATAGCAGCATGCATGTGTGTATATATAAATCCAGAACACTTTTCTGCACCCATGTTTCCTTTGGGGAGAGGGTGGCACAGCACATGCCTGATGTTAGTCACATTGCTTAATGCCCTACTGGAAGACGCTCTGATACTACAGTGGGGAGCATGGCATAAGAACAATATAGAGTAGAAGAGGTTTGCACAAGTTCCCCTGAATCAGCGGCAGAGTTGGGAATAATGAAGCAGGTTTCATGGCTCCCACAATGCTCACTCAGCATGTTGGTCACATGGCTTGTGCCCAGGAGCCATAGATGCACGCCCCAAAATGCTCTTTGGAGTGGAGCAAAGTGGGAAATGGTACCACATTTACTGGAGGAGAGCTGGGAAGGCTGAGAGTAGCATGATGCTGAGTGATAGCCTTCGCTAGTCAGAGGAAGCTACCAACGAATGAATGAATGAATGCACGAGAGATGGAGGGGTGTGGTGGATTGACTCTTCATTGCTGACCATTTGAAAATCAAGGTGGGGTGGTTTCCTAAAAGCTCTGCTCTAGGAATTATTTTGGGGAAGTTCTCTGGCCTGGGTTGTATAGGAGGTCAGACTAGATGATCAGTGTCTCTTCTGGCCTATGAATTAATATCTAGTAGTCCACACCAGGACTGGGACCCATTTGGTACAGAGTGAGACAGTCCCTCGCCCAAGGAGTGTATCATCTAGCCATGATCAAGTGTGGGAGAAAGGAAGGATTTGTGTAGATGGAGAACTGAGGCATGGAGAAAGTAGATTGGCCAAAGGTCACCCCAGGAATCCAGACCTCTTGAATCCTGTAGCAGTTGCTTAATGGCATCAGCTCTCTGCCCTTTTATTATCTGTGTCAGCAGTAGATATCCATGGGGGAGGTAACACGATGAAATCAGTTATGGAGTCTGGCTGGGGATTTGATCAGTGTCCCTGGCTGGTACCATTAATCCCACTGATACTGAAAGCCTCACACCTCTGCCTTTGGGGTCAGGGTGACAGCAGCAATGTTCTCGAGTGAGGACTGGCAGGGGGGGAGGAAAGGCCTATCCGTGGAGACGGATTGCTGGGCAGCATGGAGCAGGAAGGAATGCATAGCCTGTGCTGCATTATCCTCCTGCTGTCTGGATTTTATCTACTTTTCCCGATGGCTGTCAGCTCTGCAGGCCGGACGCCTTATTCTAGTGCATGGTCCCGTAAACTCGGTTTGCCCTGGGTTAGCTAATCCACCGTGGCATCTGCTTCATTCCACTGCAAGTGTAAACTTTATTTACTGTGCCTAGGAGCAAACCCTTCTGCTTCCTTTCCAGTCACTTTGTGAACATGAGTACCTGCTGCTGGCTCTGTGCTGCAAAAGCTCTCTGCGTCCCCCCCAAAGTAGGCTTCCTCAGGCAGCCTGTTGCTTAGTGTGGCTGAGACAGCACCAGCTTGTCTTTTCTTCAGACAGTCTTAGAAAAATGCAAGAGCTGTGTTTGCCCAAACCGGTGGAGAAGGAGCAGCTGCTTTTTTTAATGGGGGAAGGGTGGGCGCTGCGGCAGTCTGAGTAAATAGGCTTGTAGCCCTTACATCCAGGAAATCCAAAGAAAGGTCCACTCCTGCTGTCTGTTACACTCAGCAAATCTTCAGTGGACTGAGGATAGCATGCTCCAGAAGACAGGGATCGCTAGGTCCTTTTGGTGTCCAAACTCACAGTATCTATTGGTCAAAAGTGACAGGGCCCAGAGACTGGCTAAATTAAAAAGAAAGCCTGTCTTCACATGAGCGTTTTGTTTATTTGGAGGGTTATATTTGCCTTGGTGCCATTCACTCCATCCCTGCACCCCTCTCTGCTCTGAGTTCCCAGAAATGGACGTGAAGGAATGATCGCAAGACTAGGGTCCTGTCTTCCTTCTTAGCCAACCGGCCTCTCCTCGGCTGTGCTTGTGGCTTCCTTCCCCTCCAGTCGGAACAGCCACAGATTGCTGGCAGGCTGCTGTCTGAGACAGTGTCCTCCACCCATCTAATTTTACACACTGCGGCCTTCTCCTCCCAAGACAGTCGGGGAGGATCGATGCAAGGCAGAAAGGACCCTGTGAGTAATGACAGCAAAACAGCTGCTAAATCAGGAATGGCCGGGGTGCTGCAGCAATAAGGTCATTTAATCAACGTTGCCATAATGTCTCCATATTCCTGAGACATCTCAGGGATGAGGGGTAGCTGGGGCTGTAAGGCATTTTGCGGCTGTTGAAGGCAATAAGGTGTCAGGTGGATGAGACCTCGCCTTCTCCTTGTGCATTTGTCTTGTTGGTGCTGTGTGTTTTTCGAGGTTGGGAACGTAGCACGACTCAATTCGCTAATGGCTTTTACTGATTTGCAGGGCTTCAGAAACCCAAGGAAGTGCTCAGGGTCCTACAGGTTTGTGACATAACTCCCCCCTCCCCCCCAACACCTCTGGAGTTGGCAAATGAATGGACTCCTGAATGCTGGTGCTCACCTACTAGAACAGGGTGCAACCCAAATGGCATGAAAACCTGTGTTCAGTGATGAATGCATTTACTGCCCTTAAGGCTCAGCTGAAGTCTGCTAAAACTTTGGGGGAATGTTCTTGTGGACATGGTGCTTCTTCTAGGGCTTTTTCATTGATCTCCTAATGATGGGCGGATATTGGCAAAAACCTAAAACCACCCTTGTGAAGTGTGCAAATGACATGCCAATTGTATGTTGTTGAACTTGTTGTAAGGTGCTCATGACATTGGCAAACCCTGGGTTTATTCCCTTATGCTTCCCTTTATCGCAGTCGTAACCTTGACCAGGTATTTCCACTCCTGCTGCGTCCCTAGTAAGCTTTAGCCATCTGAACCAACAGATTTTTTTTCCTGGCTGTAGACAAACATGGACTGAAGCCATCTGCTGGTCCATAATTGTTTTAAACTTTCATACCTGCTGATGCAGGGTGGCTGTTAGGCAATTTAATGCTCTTCTGCTAAGGACACAACACTGCTCATTCTTAGATGTAATGCTGCCCTCCTATGTTTCTCTCCAGGCACTAGCTTTCTTTAGTGGCTGCCTCTCCTGAAAAGATTTTGTTTGTCAAAGGATCAGGTGTGGCTGGTGAATTTCTCCCCTTGAGAAATCCTGGAGCTCCCAGCTCATGTTTTTCTGTACTGATGTGGCTAGCTGGAGCCTACTGGTCAAGGGCCTTGCATCAGGACTGCCAGATCTATGGGAAAGATGGTCACGGAGGGCTCCTCTTCTAGCTCCCAAGTACAGGCCTCTACAAGGTAAGCAAATGGGCAAATTTTGCTGACTATGAGCAGTAGCAGGTGGCTATTCAGTGAGGAGAGTGGTGCAGAGCCATGCATGGCCAGTATTGCACCCCTTCCATCCTGAAAATAAATCCTGCTGCTTAATCCTTCTTCAAAGAGACTATCTGTTGATGCGGAGTCCCCTTTCGGCTGTAAGGTATGTGGAGCGAGCCATTTCTTCTCTTCCGTTATTCGCCTCTTAATCTAATCTCTGCAGCGCAACTGAATTTACCTAGACAGTCAAGGACAGGAATCCCTCAGCTCCAGAGGGGCCGCAGGGCATGAATGTGGGCCCCTAGGGTTTTCTTTAAGGGTATTTAATTTCCCTACATTCACTAATTAATCCTTTATTAGCTGTTCTAAAATCACTTGCTGGGGAAAGCATAATGCAAAAAAAATCTGGTCTGATGAGACGAGGTGAAGACCTGTGAGGTACGTTAGTTTCCTTCAGATTATTTAATATGCCTAGGAAAGGGAAGGGAGGAAAAATTGCCCCCTCCTTGGTGGATGCCTATATTAGGAACTGGCTGCAGGTACTGTAGGAGGAAACCTGAAATTTGTAAATTACACAAATAAGCTTAACACTGCAGAAGTCCTGAGGACTCCACTGCCTCTGTTCCCATGGAAACAGATGTTGGGCTGCAGGAAATGTTTGCCGGTTTTGTTTGGGTTTCTTAAATTTGTCATCCAACCTCATTTTCAGAGGCAGGAAACATTTGCTACCTGCTCTGTCTTTGCAAGGGACAGGCCAGAGTTTGACTGGCTCATTCCCAACCTGCATGGTACATAAAGCGTCTTGAGATCCCTCTGGATCTGCCTTTGTGCCAGAGCAATGCTAGGACTATCCATGAAGATCAGACCCCCCCACTGGGGTGAACACAGCCATGGGTGGCTTTTCCCTGGGTTGTTCTGTAATTGCACTCGACATTGTGTAACCAGTTGCTAGATGAACCTATATCTCTGCCCCACTCATCTACTGGCACAGTCTGACTTCCAAATCTGTTTGGTGGGTTTGTTTCCTTGCTGTCCGTGTCCCTCCCCCTTTTTTTAGAGCGGGGCCCCAGCAGGATGGTGTGGGTGGAAGAAAGTCTAGCAACTATGCATACAGCTCTGATTACTTTTACCATTTAAAAAGCATCTGCCAAATTAAGCGAACTCCTGCCTCTGTGTGTGAAGGCTGGTGTGCCTGTAGCATGTTACGTAATCTCTGCTCTTTGAGTTATTTTCCAGCTTGTCAGGTCTGACCCAGACAGCAGGGAAGTCATCAATCATGCAAAGAATGTCTTGGAGTTTGGGGCCAAGCTGATCTACCTGCCTCTGCCACACATTTCTCTATCTAGAACAAACAAACCCTCTTTCTTCCACAGTCTTCATCTTTTGCTGCTTCTCATCTTTTGCAGATGTTAACCTGATGCAGTTTATTCTCCCTGGAAAGGTAAGTCTACCTGAATTCATCTTTTTCAGAGATTATTGCCTGGCAAATGAAAGATTGTAATGTTTTAAAAAGCAGGGCTATGGGCTAGTAGCATGCATTAATGATTTTTCTTATCCTTGGCTAGAATGAGCCCACGGGCAGCAAACATCCCCATGTACGTCTCTGCTGATACATCCATGATCTGCCCCACCTCATCTGCCATCCTGTTAGTATTCATATTACTATAGGACTGCTAGACCCCCAACTAAGATTAGGTCCCTTTGTGCTAGGCACTGTATGTACACATGAGACAGTCCTTTCCCCAAAGAGCTTAACTTAAAATAGGGCTCCTTGTTTCATTTTCCCATGTAATGTAAAATATGCAGCGCAGGTGGTGAGAACACTTGCTTCCATTCACAAAACAGTACTGGTAGATGCTCTTGAGAAATTGACTCTATACAGCCATTTCCCATCTTGCAAAGCGCAGGTATCTAGAGAAGTAGTGGTAGATCTTGGGGCGGTGAACCCGGAGGAACTCCTGACAGACACCATCTTGCTAGTATCTCTCATGCATTTACAAGTACAGCAGTTTGAAAACTTTCCTAGAAAAGACATTTGGAAGGAAATGAGAATTTTTCACTTTGTTTTTCCCCACTGATTTTTTTCTTTTGAGGGTGGGAGAGTCGTCAGAAGAGAACCAAAATATGCTTGGTATTCAGCTGTGGGGAAAAAATGGAGGGGGATTCATTTTTGGTTATTGCAAGTACTGAAACATTTTCTTTTTTTTTTTATTGCATAGTGCCTTGGATTACCGATCATGGGCCAGAACCCCGTGATGCTAGGTGCTATGCAAACAGAACAAAGCGATGGCCACTGTCGCAAAGAGATTCCAGAGTAGGTACTGGATGTTTTTTACTTTTTTGACAAACTCAATGTTTTTGAGACAGGGATTTTTGAGAGATGGTTTTTGTGTAGAGCGTTCTGATGAACACTTTTTTCAACCATCTTTTCTTAAAGGTAGCGATCCTGATTTGAAACCAGTTGCAGACTTCTGGAGCCACAAAAATGTGAGAGAATAGTTCCACTGACCTCTTTGGGACTGCTTGTTTCCTTAGGTGCTCTGATGCCTGGAATGCTTGCCTCATTTCACTCAATTATCCACGGCTGCTGTTCCATTCTGAGGCACATCAGATTCCTCTCCCATGCTTCTTCCCCCATACCTTGTCATTCATAGTCTACTCAACCAGGTGTCTAATGGCCTGAGAAGACCTTTGATGACAATGTTCCCCCCTCCATAGCCATCAGTTCAGCTCTTGCAAAGTCATTGTGTCCTAGGTTTTCAGCTGTCAGCTGTAAACAGTCTGTTAAATAATAACTTATAAATACCAAGTGTCTAATAAAACCAAACCTCTAATAAGCCCCCCTTGTTAAAATGTACGTTGACATTCTCTTTAATTTTTAAAAAGGCAAATGCCTTTGTAATTAGCATGTTAGCATTAGACTGGACTGGTTCCTGAGGTTTCTATTTAAATGCAAATTAAATCCTCCCACTGGAAAGCTAATAGGAGATTAGCTGGTAGTGGAGGGGAATTGGTTTCCATGTGGAGTCATTTTCGTCACCTGGCTATTGATTTCCTTTTTTATGGACTGATTAACTTTAAAAATAGTTTCTACATAGAACTGCAGGAAACAACTAATAATGAACCTTGCTTGGTTCATGACAACACTGAGTTGAGATCAAACTCCCTAAAAAGCTTGCTAGCTTTCTGCAAACATGGACTGAATTTAAAACTAGTCTGGACCCGGTACTGCATGATCCACTGCTTGGTTTTACATAGTGATGGGGTCAGAGGAAGATGTCCTGTGCTAGGATGCTGGAGGAGTTAAGTTCTCAGCCCTGCCACACACTCCATGTGCGACCATGAGCATGCAGCTAGGGTCAGATTTCTAAATGTATCGAGGCACTTAAAGATGAAAATGGCTAGCTAGGGGCCTGGAAATGAAGTGCCTAGGCCCTTTTGACCATTCCACTAGGTGCCTAAGAGTTAGATGTTCAAAGCTATTTAAGTTTGTGCCACCATTCCCCATCTGTAAAATGGGGATAGCATTGCCTTTCTCCCACTCCTTGCCTGTGTACACTATGATCCTGTTCAGGGCAGGGATTTTCCGACTGCGTGTGCACGCACACGACTCTTAGCAGAATGAGGCCCAGATTTTGGTCAAGGCCTTGGGGTTCTACAATAAATAATGGTGAGGGGAAGAGTAGTCACCCAAACCCAAGCTCCACTTACGGCTTCAGAGTAGTGGGAAGTTTCTGCTAAAATGATAAGCAGTCAGGTAGAACAAAACATTCTGATAGATGGGGTTGGTCCTGCTTTGAGCAGGGCTGGATGAGATGACTTCCTGAGGTCCCTTCCAAACCTAATCTATGGTTCTGACTCTTAAAGGAGATGTTTGCCATCATCTGGTTTTAGCGCTTACATCAAACAGCGATGGCAGGGTTTGCATACAGAAGTACATTTTAGAAGGACTATTTGAATAGTAATCTCTGGTTAATTTCATGTAATGTTTTTTAAATACATGATTAAGCTTTCTCCCCCCCCCCCACCTCCACCCCATCATCTCCAGACTTCTGGAGCCAAGCAAATAATGTCTGAATGCCAAGAATTCTTTACACTCAATTATTCATACACAATTCTTAATTGTATGCTCCTGCTCTAATTTCTAGTAATAGTACAGGGTGTGGTATCTATGCAGACAGATGAGCTTAAGCACACATTTAGCCTACCCTAGTCTTCGTTGTGTTGTAATGCCCAGAGCACACAACGGCTTAGACGTTGGTACTGAGTGTGCTATGGGGGACACAGCAGGGCTGGGATCTTCAGATTAACGGGCAGCTGCTCATGTTCTTGCTTCTGAAGACTGCGGGTTCAAACCCTACTGTAGAGTTGGGCATCTGCTGTTGTAGGAAGCATCCATTGTCTCAAAGAGCTCACAGATTGAGAAAGTGAGATCCCCTGTTTCCCTCAGGCGTATGCAATTCAGTAGGAAGCAAGTCTGCAAAAATAAGTGGTGAAGAGAATGAATTAGTGAGTTGGCTAATGCAAGTAGCTTCCCTAGATGGTGATGCATTGCCGGCACCAGAAAAAAATACTCTGGGCCATTCTACAAATAACATTAGGAAGCAGTTGCTGGGACATGCTTTGAAAGACAAGGTTGGTAAGGAATACCTTTTACTGGCCCAACTTTTCTGTTGGTGGAAGAGACAAGCTTTTGAGTTCCACAGAGCTTTTCAGATCTGGGAAAATTAATCAGAGCCACGGTTATGTACAAAGATAGAACAGATTATGCGTAAGGTCTTAACACACGTTGCAAGAAGCTATTCAAAATGAAGAGGGCGACTAACACTTCTGCAGCCATAGGACAAAGGAGAGTTACGCCATGTCCACACCCAGAGTTACCAGAGACACAGCTGTATGGATCTAGCTGTGTGGCTGTAAGATGGCCCATGTAGCTACGCTATGCCAGAGGGGGAGAGCGCTCCTGTTGATATAGCTAATGCCGCCTAGACAGGTGGTTTTATTACACCCGCAGTAGGTGTCTCCTGCCACCATAGAAGGGCCAATGTGGACGTCGCTGTCACCCCTGAGCCACGTAACTTATGCTGATAAAAGCATTGGTGTAGACACAGTCTTGGGTTACAGATGGTTCTGTCTCATTACAGCTAGTCTCTTGAGTCAATGGTATCAGGCCGAATTATGAATTTGGGACCCCAGGCTCCTCTTGTGAGGGTGTTGTGCTGGTTTCCTTTGAGAGGTCAGATTCAATGTTCACACTGTAAAAAGTGATTGGCTACAGCAGACTTTGTCCTCTATCATCTCTGTGAGTCTAGTTTAACTCCTGTAATAGTTGTTGGGGGCATTTGATGCATTCAACAAGGTACATCACATGTGATAGGCATGTGCAGGATCCATGGATCTTGAAAGGTGTTGGTGGGGGAGGTACTCACTATTGTAGCTGTGAAGATATGGCTGCAGGTTTTTTGTCTGTTAAGGCAGGTTCTGGTGCTGCTGTAAGTTGGTGTACCCTGATCTATGGAGCGTTTGCATCTGATGATGAGGTAGGGGATTGTTGGATGGCCAAAAGAGAGGGCTTGGGGAAGATTTTTTTCAGGATGTGGTTCCTTGGAGTATGGGTTGTTTGTAACTGTTGGGTACTCTATGGGTTCCAGCGTGGGTTGGTCCATGAGAGCTAAAGGTGCATGTTAAGTGGGTAGGTTGGTTTCTTTTTTACCCCATTGCACCAAAGCAGGCTCTCTGGGACTATAGTAGATTGAATCATGGGATTGTCCATCTGCAGTAAAGGTGGGCTTAAGTGAATCGGGTAGTCCACTGAATCTTGCCTTGTCCTCCTGGGCTCTCTAACCAAACGAGGAGAACTTGCATCTCTGTCCCCTACCCCTCGAGGACCTAGAACATGGGCTGAGCAGCTGCCTAGTGACATGTTCTGAGACTTTGAGCTAAATTCAGTCCTAGCTGAAGCAGGCAAAACTCTCCAGAAGTCAAGGAAGTTAAAATTGTCTCTCCAGGATTACGTTTGGCCCTCTGTTTTATTGGAAACAGCCTCTGTTTTTCCTCTCTCCCATTTAGTCCTCCTGCCTCCCTTTCCCTGTTCCTGTTTTCCTGGCAGTTCCAGGAGAGACCTTTACAAAACATCCTGTGCTCACCCAGGCAGCCATAAAAGGCTTAGCATGGCTCTCTCTCATAATCCAGTATGTGTATACACACACACACACAGGCTCACCCAGATCTCTCTCCCCCTCTCTCCAGGCACTGAGAAAAATACAGGTCACTACACCAGATGGGGATTCCTCTGACTCTAATTGTCTTTCAGCTCTTGTAGGAAAGTGAAGATAAAGTTAGTTGGATTTATGCAGCCAGTCGATTTTTATTTCTTCCAGTCTGCTTCTATCTTTTTACTTTGCTCTTTACAAGGACTGCAACCTCTAGGGAAAAGGGGAGACTGAAAGGGGGAATGGCTAGTGAGAGAAATGAGACAGAGGAAGGGCGAGAGACTGAGGGTTGCTTCCAGGAGCTAGATATCTGGACTTCCTTGTGTTAAGTTGCAGAGCATTTGGAGTAAAGATCAAGTCTTCTGCTGCCACTCAAACTGTAAGTCCAAGACACTTATGAAATATTTCTTCAGTGGCTGAGAGAATTCCACGCTCTCTAGAGATCACTGGGTTGTGTGTGCATGCATGCATGTCTGTGTGAGTGCACATGCCTAGCAAGGCAACAGCGTCTTTTACACATGGGTATCGCTTCTAAGATGCAACCACAGATGAATTTTTAAGAGCAAAAACAAAAGCGAGGGTCAAGCTGGGTTGTGGTTTTCTCCAATAGTTGCTGTTTAATTGCTTCGAACATAAGGTGGCATTGTGATTAAATTCTCAGGTGCTTCTAGCTAGCCTGTCCTGAGGATGGATTTGTCAGACTGCAGTTCACCTTGCCACAATCCAACACCAGCTAGTCGGCCTTTTGCGGACCAGGCCAGTCCTTGAAGGCAAAGGGGCCCAGATCCTTCAGAAGCTATCAAGAGGTGAAGTCAAAGCTATGTTGATTTATCCCACCTGACGAGTTAGCCCAAACTCCTTAAATTACATTTATAGAGGTGGCCTAAATACCACAATGATGAGAGCATCGCAAATGTGATGGAGGCTCAAATGCATTAAAGTGCAACTTGCATATTTGATCCAGTTACAGATAAAATCCTACTTAGAGCAACGGGTGGAATGGGAGTGAGGAACACAGAATGGGCACTAGGAAGATCAGGAAAGGGTCAGTGTTTTGCTGTAGGAATGAGATTGCTCTCTTCCCCCTTCTCCCCCTCCTCCCTGCATCCTTCTGGCAATGGTAGTTCTCAGTCACTCACTAGACACATCCCAGGGGGAATGAACCAATCCATTAAATCTTGCTGTAACCCCCAGGCTCCCCAGCCAAACAGGAAAGGAAGGATGTGAATTATCCCTGTCCCTAACAAGAAGAACCCCCAGAGCTGCAGTGCCCACCCCCTCTAAAAATCAAACCATTATCACTTCTTCCCTCCCTCCCCCACAATAGCAGCCTGACACGGGACTCCTACAGATTTACTGTTGCCCTATTGTTAGTGGTAGAATCGTTCCTTCCAAATGTCTGTCCCTCTATTTAGCAACACTGGGAAATTATATTTGGCATGGTAAGGCTGCAAGTAATGATCTCCGAGGGCTGGTAATGGGGGTTAAAACTAGACAGGAAGTAAAATCATTCATAGTCTGTCTTCATATCAAAACTCTGGGCATGAGTGTGGGTGCCCAAAGAATGAGTGACATGAGCTGCCCATTCTAGCAAATGTCTCTTCTGGCACAAAGGTGCGATTAATTCCCCTTCAAAAATAGTTTTCCCTCTCTCCACACCCAAAGCATCTTTTTCTCAGTATTACTTTTTTCTAGCCATGCCATTCTGGAAGAAATAGGGCTTGTCAGGGTTTTGTTGAGTTTTCTGGTAGTTGTCAGGGAAACTCTCATCAACTTGATAGGAGGTCAGAAACTGTCTGACGTGGATTAAATGCTCTGGTTTAAAACCCTCACCGTTGGACCTTGTGCAAGGGCTAGGCAAATATTGGTGCCAGTGTCCCAGTTTTCAGTATGATTTCAAGCCTCTTCTGCTAAAACAATGTCTAAATTTGGGTCTATTGCAAGGTAACTCAATAGTGGGTGGGGCAGGCTAATCCTAAAATACTCCTTGACTTGTAGGAAGGGCTTCCATATCTGGAGTTGAAAGCATCTCCAGATGTTGCTGGATAAAGCTACACAGCTTTCCTTTGAGGCTAGCAACAGCCAGGAGCAGCTCTATTTTTACAGGATCGCGCTACAAAATATGGAAATCATCAATACGAGAGCCAGAGTTCGAAGTGCTCAGAGCTCACAAAAGGCATCAGTTTCATGCAGGTGCTGCTCCTATGTAGGCATCTAAAGAAATGACCAGAGTTCCAGCAAAGTTCTGCCAGCTGGGTGCACACTATGTGCTGAGTGCTTGAAAACTGGGTCCTTATTTAAGAGCCTAAATGAAGCTCAGTTTCTGTGGGCAATTTGGCCCCTTCATGTGCTGAGCCCTAAGAAATGTGGCCTGTTCCTTTTCTTGAAAATTGGCTCCATAGTTTCACGCTTCTCATAGGCTGGGCCTTCAGTGCAAAAAGTGCATCAAGATTGATCTTGGTATAAAATCCTAATGGAGAAAAGACATGGGTAGTTTTTCACCTCCGTATAAGTAGCTGAGGTCAACTCCAAGGGGTGGGGTATAAGGTAGATTTTGAATAGCTACATCAAGGTAAAAATTAGAGCGCTTTGCGGTTTCTTGACATAAAATCCTAATAGAAAGCTACCTTGGATTTAAAACCCCACTCCTGTATGGAGTGAAGATATGACTAAGGCTTGATGCTGCTTGAGGCTTTTGTCACTGAAGTCTGTTGGTCCAGGAATCGAGTCTGAAATTGACTCCATGTTCTGTGCAGCTACAAAGAAGTGTGGATTAAACTGTGTGTATTTTTAAAGAGTAAAAGTAGCTGGGTTTTTTGAGTGCTTCATCTCAAGGTTTATAGGACATTCCGCGGCCTGGAACACTTCAGGACACAGCATGTGTTTAAAATACTTTGCAGATCTTGCCAATTTCTTACGCATGTAACTGGACAAGAGATGTTAAAGGAAATATTCATAATTTTCCATCCTGGTGTGGTCAAATTTTGTTTGCTCCTCCTGGACAGGAAGTTTGTGGAGAAATGTGATTTTTGTTTTTTTTTAATTGTATTTTCATGAAGCTCCAGGTTCAGATATTTTAAATGCCGCTTTTGGCTTCTCTGTTAGAGAACTATGTAACAGGATGTGTTGGCACCGTAAGGCCCTTCTACTCTGCTCCACAACTGTCTCTAAGTCAACATTTCCCCAAAAGGGGAGCCGTGCTAGTCTAGTTCAGCAAAACAAACAAGGAGTCCTGTGGCACTTTTCGAGACTAACAAATTTCTTCTTCAAAGTGTCTGAAGTGGGATTTTCTCCTATGAAAGCTCATGCAATAAATTTGTCTTAAAGTGCCGCAGGACTCCTTGTTTATTTCCCCAGAGTGAATCTACTCCATCTCCTCCCCCACCCCTCATGCAGGTGAACTGCATTGAAAAACATTGAGTTCCTGTGTAAGTAACAAAGTCAAAGACACTGCTGTTTCGGATGAGAGGGATTTTGAGGCTGCAGGGGTTAAGAGTCAGCCCTGATGTACATCTGTTGTCTTCAGAGCGGCACTTGGCCTTAGGCTGAAATAAATCTGAGTCTTCACCAGATGACTAATGGGAGGCTCGGTCATTGCTCTCCAGAGCAGCGGCAAGATGCTGCGTGCCATCTCAGCAAAACTAAGCACCGTGGCCTGATAAGAGCGAGCTGAAGGCGGAACTATTCGTTCCCTGACTTCACTTGGGCTTTGGGTCAGGCATTAGGTAAGTGATCCGCTCTGAGTGGCATGTGTACAGCGGTGAGGGATGGCCGTCACAGGGTGTGACTGGTGCTGGTGGGGAGGCACTGGTTCAGGTGTGGGAGCAGTGAAGTCATGGTGGTGTTGGCTTGAGAACAGGCCAGCCCCATGAGTAGTTGCTCGGGATTGGGGTGCACGTGTACGTGCTGACGGCTGCAGATGCTCCAGTGCTTGAGGGAGGTAGAGCTGCACTCCTTTTTCCAGCCCTTTTCTGTGTACACATCCACAATGGAATCGCAGGTTCCCATGAGGAGACATGCTCTTGAGCTCAGTCCCCTTGGTGGTTCCAGGGCATGTAGCTCTGTTCTGCATACTGAGGCCTGGCACCTCGTGTCCCATTACTGCTGGATCGGGATCCGGATCCTGGCCATTTTCCTGCAGGCCCTGTAACGTGACATTCAAACTCAGGCCAAATACACACTCAGTTCTCTGCCCTGAAGCACCTTTCTTTGGTTTAGATGGCATCGTTGGCAGCCGCGCAGTATGACGTGTAGCTGCCCCCTGCTCATTCTAACAGAGGGCGGGCAGCCAGTACAACCGAGAGCATTGCTTTATTTCAAACATGGATGCTGTGCTTAGAGGGGAAAGACAGGATCTTTCGCCAGTGTTTGCATAACCTTCCCAGCTGATTGTTGCCTGTCTTCCTGTCTCTGCTGCTGTGACAGCCCCCAATGTGCTGAGACTAATTATGGCTTTTGCTATTGGTATATAGCAAAACATTAGAGCCCCTTTGACAGTTCAGCTAGCGCATGACGGAGCTGCACAGTGCTGATCTGATGTGACATTTAGGTGAGTACAGGAGCTTTCTCTCAGGGGGGAACACAGGTTCTCCAGTGTCTGTCAAGCTGGTGGCTAATCTGTCTAGCCCACTCCTTGGCAAGGGTGGAAAAGACGCTGAAATCTGGCAGATAAGTCAGTTGGAGGAGCGGCAATATTTCAGGAGCATGTGGCAATGTACCAGGCTCCAGATTGCCTCAACCTTTGGCATAAAATGACAAGAATTGCATTTGCTCTTCAGCCAGGAAGGTCCTTTGCATTTCACTCCACTTAAAGGGTGAAAAGAGACTCCAATTCCTTTCTAGACAGTCTCTAGTAGGTTTCTCTCCTCTCGGACCCTAACTAGTGAAATGGTACAATATTTGTGTTCTGATGCTTATGGGGAGTGTTTAAATCTAAACAAAGCTGTTTTTCAGTGGAATGCAGGTGGAAGTCTTGGTTCTTAGGCTATGCCCTGACCCGCTGCACTGGGTGAATTTTACCATGCAAGCATGAAACCTTTTGAAAGGTGTGAGATGATCCTGGGGGAAAAGAGGTAGTGAAAAGCACCTACCTGCATTCTAAGAAACCTAGATGTTCAAAGTTCCTCCCGGCTTCCAACACATTCACCTCACTACAATACTTAATGCACAGTTGCTCAATGAGTGGCAAATTGCTCTTCTTTATAAAGAGCAAATTGCTGCAAACAATAAAGGTTGCTTAAAAAGTCCCAGAGCTGGATCCTCAGCTGGGCAAGAGTCTGTAGGTCTAGTGACTTCACTGGAGCCCGGCCAGCTTACACCCGCTGAATATTGAAAAAGTAACATTAACTGTGCATATTCTGCACTCCCTGGAGATGCATGGCAGTGAGCTGTTTATAGTGTGGTGGAAATCGGAGGGCAATGAATAACACTTTTGTCTGTAATAGCTTCCAGGTGGTTATTTTTAACTCCAGTAGGATATAAACTATGGGCTAAGGACTGCAATTGCTATGTGCTTTCTGCCTCTGTTTGTTACACATCCTGTATTTGGGGCCCATAGATTTTTCTCTTGTAGTTGTAAATTTCTCACCCTCCCTGCCACATCATTGTCATACCTCCTCACCTGCTACTGCCAGGAACCACAAATGCGCCCGGTGGTCCAGGCTAGCTATTGGAGCATTTATTCTGGCTTTTTCTGGGTGGTAAAGATCTGGGTAGCTCTGGCAGCTGGCTCAGTGTGACAAGAATTTCTCCCCTCCCATCTCCTTTGATAGGAAAGCAATTACTATTAATTTTTGTCTTAATGCAGCCATTTAGGAAGAAAATGTTAATGCTTCCAATTTGTTTGGTATAATTAAGTGATAATTCCATTTGCCTGGGAGTAGATGAAGAGGAAAATGGCTGAAGTGTGTTGGGGCTGTTTGCGTAACACATTAGTGACAACCATACAGTCCCGAGGCATAAGTGATTTACTTTTCAGTGAAAACTCGGGTGTCCCTTGAGAGGGGAGTGAAGGACATGGTACAGTGTTTAAGGCTGACCTAGTCTGACTTGTGTTTTTAGAGGTGGCTGGGGAAGGTAGGCGTTTCAATACCGAGGAACCTGAATCCATATGGTATCTCAACATAACAAGGTGGAAGATTTATAGCCCTAGACTCTGACCTTTGGATGCCCATGCCTGGGTTCCATTTGATTGGCATCACAGCTGAAATGAGTTTGGCAAGTCTCAGTGCAGTCTGTCCTCAAAGGGCCAGATGCGAAGTCAGTGGTGCGGCTTCGCACTGCAGTTAGTCCATGATCAGATCCACAGCTTTCCCAGGCAGTAACCCAGCTGGCAGTCTGAATGTGTGATGCTTCAGGACGAGTGGATGGGTGAGGTTCTCTGGCCTACTTTGTGCAAGAGATCACACTAGATAGATGATGATATTGGTCCCTTCTGTCCTTAGAGTCTAGGTCTATGAACTGCTCAAATGCACAGCAGGTGCAGGGCATAGTGCGCCATGCTGCAACTTATCTTTCTTCTTGCACTTCATCCCATGTCAGTGATTTCCCCCGTGACCAAAAAGACTAAGATGGGAAGGGATGTCAACCTGTTCACTTGTGTTCTGTGCTGGTTTGATCTCTAAATGATCAAACAATGCAAAAAATGGGTCGACTTACTGTTCTTTGATTATTGGCTAATTTGCGTTGTGGACATGCTTAGAGGTCCTGATCCAGGGCCCCACTGTGCTAGGTTATGCATATACCCATGCAAGGAAGATGGTCCTTGCCCCACAAAGCTTAGTCTCTAATGCCCCAAGCTTAACTGTTGCTAGAGCTTGCCAGGGCTCATCACCAGAGCCTTGTCCGTCAGCGATATTGAGTAACGCGTGCAGGGCTGTGCTTGAATGCATAGTGTTACTTCCCACGTGTGGTGAGGTCATGCTGCATGTTGATACCATGCTGAGCCCTGGCACCCCTTCCCTTACAAATTAAGCCCTGATCATGTGGAAGGACAACAGCTTATCCAATCACAATTTGATCAACTCCATAAACAAAATGTTACTGTCAAGGAGGATTTTTCAGAAAAACCCGAGCCCTTTGACCTCGTGATGTAAAGCACCTATAAAAGTGGTATAATGACCCATTTTATGCTGGTGGTTGAGACAAAACCCTGCTTTACTTCGCTGCTTAACATCTGGTCCATGCTTTGCTGTTGGCTTTCAGAGCCCATGTGTGAAATGAGTTGGTTGGACCTCAGCCCAGTTGTCAGTGATCAGATGTTTCTATCACAGTTGCGCTTCCTCTTCGGCCCACTCAGTTAGAAAACTAAGCAGACTGCTCTCTCCTCCAAGTGTCCCTTACAGATGAAGGCTAGTGGACAACGGCAGAGCAGTGCGTAGAGGCATCCTTGGCTGATGTTTGTTCTGTGCCCATCTGAGGATAAGAGCTTGCTATTACAAAGCACTTGACAGGAGTAGCTCTCAAGGGGCTTTATAAAATATTCCCCCAACTTTCTGGATGGGGCTGGGGGGGATGTGATGTTCAGCCAGGTCAGCGAGAGCTGAGTACAGATTCCAGGTCTCCTGAATTCTGGTTCTGTGCCCTACTGACTGGCACCGTCAGATGGCAATTTGCCACAGCGGTGAATTCAGGTGGAAAAGCTGCATCCATGCGGAGCCTGTCTGCTAGGCTTGGTTCCTATAGCACTCAGAGCCTCGGCCTCTTTCTCCCCTATGGTGAGAAATTGCTCGTGCTCCCTGGTGTGGTTCAGTGAACCTATCAAGACATTAGCTTTGATCAGAAAAGACGGGTGGTTCAAGGGAGTTGTAGGTGGCTGTTGCTAGGTTACAGACTTTCTCAATCTGCTCTTGCTGTTGAAGGGTTGTGTGATGGGAAGCGAAGAGGCCAGGATGGGAGGAGTAAGTTCTTTCCACCCTTTGTGTGTGGAGGAGAACCCTGACACCCCAGAAGCAATCAGGGTCTGTGTGGGGCTTCTCATGGGGGAAATGTGGCTCCAGGCGTGGAACAAGATGCACTGTGGGGTTGTGGTAGGCACTGAGTTATGGAGGCTGGCCTTTTCTATGCTGAGGGTTCAGGAGAAGGGGGTGGTCCTCTTTATTTTTAAAAAAGACCACAGCCCATTGCTGGCTTAGTTTGGGCTTAAGACTTGCTGCCCTTACCTTGGAAACAGGATGGTAGTTGGGAAAGGGCTATTAAGTGAATCCCCCTAGCACTCCCCAGCAGAGTAATTGGCATGTTGGAGACTTGAGTTGATGCCATGTTGGGTTTTAACCAGAATGTCGAGGTGCTGAACGCTGAGGTCTCTAGACCCCAGAAGCCATGGAGGAAGAGGGCCCCAACTCAGAGTGCAGGGCTGGAGGGAGGTTGGGTTCCTGAGTTTGCCTGAACTCCGACACTGACTCACTCTGTGACCTTGGGCAAATCACTTCACCTCTTTCAAAAGGGGGGCGATGTTACTCTGTGACGACACTTTGCGATCCTCACCCGGAAAGCTCTCTAAGGACAAAGTATTAAAACGTCAGGTGGGGAAGGCTTCCCAAACAGATCTGTAAACACCCACACGTGATACTTCAGTAATGGCAAATATCAGTTATTGCCAGCAGCCTGCGTTTCAGGGATGGCTTGGAGAAGAGTATTGGCAGCTGGATCCTGAAGTGACTGATGTCTACACAGTGCGTGTCTGTGTATAGAGGATGCTGCGGTCCCAGCGTGACAGGAGATCTAAATCCTACTTTAAGAAACTCAAAAGCAGCAACTGCTTACATAATGAAGGCTGTTTCTCTCTCTGCAGCGGGCTCACCTCTTTATATGCAGGTGGGTGGGGGTGGCGTTCTCACTACCCTTTTGTCTGTCTGTCACTCTTCATTTGTTCATTTCATCTGCAGGTTTGACAGCTGTTTGGGGCGAGAGAGAAAATCCCTGGTTTCCAGTGGGAACTGGGGACTCTGCCTCTCCTCCTGGGCTGCTCTGGGTCTTTTACAGTTCATTACAATGCTGCGTGTGACAGAGCTCTGGCTGCAGGCGTGGAGAGAGGTGATCTGTACTCCAGGCTTTTGCCTTTCCCCAGCAGGAGGTATCCTGGCAGGTTCCCCTGGGGGCTTGGGAAGCTGTGGACAATGGGCATTAATAATCCTGCCGATCACAAATGAAACAAAGAAAAGTTCCTAAGGAGCCAAGAAAGCACCAAGCCGGGAAGCTGATGGCTTGCAGCATCCTTGGTTTGAATGTCCTGTGGGGGATGGGGCGCTCAGAAAATGGGAGAGCAGACTGGATCCAACCTGTGCCTCTTTTATTTTTAGGACCAGGCTCCACGTGAGCTGCTCTGGCAAATGTGGCACTGCAGGACTATGGAGACATGATGAAAGGTACCGGCCCCTGCCCCTCTCTGTCTGCAGGGTGGATGGGACTTCTCATTACTGGCAGCTGCTTGGAAATAGATGCCTTGCTTATTAAGGGGTTGCTGTGCTTCCAGCTGCTGGGATCTGTGGCAGGGTGAGGATTTCTTTGTATATTGCCATTTGTTTTGCCTGTGTGATGCTTTTTCTCTGGCTGTATTGTGCAGTTTATCCAGCCGCCTGGCAGGCACAACAGATGTTGCTTCATCCCTGACAGTCCACGATGGAACTAGCCAGTACTAAAGACTTCCAGTGGAAAACCCTCGCACCCCTCTCCAGCTGCAGGGTCTACTGCTCGCTGGTGGAGGCAGGTGGCCAGGTCTTTGCCATCGGGGGCTGTGATGACAACGGAGTCCCCATGAACTCCTTCGAGGTGTACTCCCCTGAAGCCAACCAGTGGAACGCACTCTCTCCCATGCCCACGGCTCGGGCCGGGGTCGCCGTGGCCACCCTGGGCAAGCGGATCATGGTGATTGGAGGGGTCGGCATGAATCAGACGCCCTTGAAGATAGTGGAGATGTACAACATAGACGAGGGCAAGTGGAAGAAGAGGAACTCGCTGAGGGAGGCGGCGATGGGCATCTCGGTGACGGTGAAAGGCAAGGAGAACCTGTTACTACAATGACCTTCAAGGCTTGAGGGGGGGATGCAGTGTAGGGGAGTGTCGCTATATAGAGAAAGGAGTGGGGGATAAGGTGTGGGTTCAGCTTGTCTCTAGCCAAATGGCTTTCAGGGATGATTGCTGAGGGAGAGGGGGCTTCGCACAGGGGCAGGGAAACGATCCCCCTTCCCAAACCATGCACTGGGCGCTCAAGCTGACTGCCATCTGAGGTTGGTGTAGCTAGGCCCTCTCCCTCGCAATGTCCAAGCGTGGCAGGAATGGGGACTCTGTAGCCTTTGACTGGGGCTGCTGAATGCAAGCAGCCCCTGGGGTTCCCTCCAGCTCTGCCTGTGGACCATGAGACCTTCGACAGCTGTGGCTATTTCAGATAGGCACAAGCTGCATGGCTGGAATTCGAACTTCCCAAAGTTGGTGACTCCAGGTTTTGGCTAAGGTGTGACTCAGCGTCAGTAGCTTTGCTCCGAGGCAGAGAAACCAATAGGGATGTTAGTGTTAGGGTCCAATTCTGTACTGCTTGATTGAATGGAGAACAGAGCTTGGTCCTTGGAAAGTCACCTGATTAGGACCATCCTGAGGCCTGATTGCCAGATGCAGAAACTCAGCGCTCCCGTCTGTCAGTGGATGTGATAAGTACTCTGTAAACCAGATGGCAAGGGTCTCATCAAATGCTTAGGGTAAGTGAGCCCAGGTGACTGGTGACCTTCCCCAAGGGGTGCAAATAGGGAGAAAGCTCTTTCGAGGTTTATTTCCCAGGGCAGTACAACAGAGGTGGGGAGCGCCTTCCATTTGGACCCAGCGGTGGGTGGGATCCATCTCTCTCTGGTGTGGCGCTTGTACCAGTGCTTTCTGAGAAACATTTTGGGGTAAGTGGGGGTCTTCCCAGGCACTCCCCAACTCAATAACAGCCTTCTGGAAATCTTCACAAAGCCCACTTGTGGACTTCCTGAGCCCCCCAGCCTGTTTATGGGAAGTGCCAGGAGAGAAGAAGATGAGGCCGAGTACTTCAGGGGGAATGAGTAGAAGAGGGGACAATCAAGGGATAACGGGGTAGGTGCATTTTCAAACAGTTGATGCCCTCTTCTCTAGAGCAGGTGGCAACTGGCACCTGGTAAGGGCCAGCTTGTGGGACTCCTCACACGATAGGGGACCCTGCAGTGTTGATAGGGATATCACAGCTGGAGTCCAAAATGAACGGGGTGCAATGATGCATCCCATCGCTCGATTCTGCCTGCTTCAGGTACCGTCATGAGATGTGGGCTCTGATGTGCACCACCCATCGAACTGAGTGCAAAATAAGGGTACGAATTCTGCAGGTACAAGAAAAGGAGTTGCCTTTTTGGTGACCCCCAACATGCTGCTTTTCTCTGCCTTCCTTAATACTGCTACACTAAGTGGACACGTGGAAAATCCTTCTGTCAGGGCGCCAGTTTGCCTATCTAGGCGTCTTGTTGGTTTCTAAGCAGAGGCTTGAAATATTGATTTCCTTTGGAATGTGCTGCCATGCGATGAAAAGCCTCAGATGGGGGCCAGGGTTGTCATGCAATAAGCGCAAAGGTCATTTTAGCATCCTACTGTGCTCTAGATCATGAAGGCCTAATCTGGACAGCTTCCCGGGAAGTTGGGGTTTGTCGGCTGATGTTACTTGGTTTTAAAGATACTGTTGAGGCATTTTTCAAAACTTTACTACCAGTGAGCAGTTGTATTCTTTATGTAAATAGGCTGGCTTAAACCAAGATACACCATGGATTAATTTGGCCACAGCGGCCTGGAACACACATCCTTAGCAAAAGATTGTCTTCCTTGTGCAGACTTTATCTCCAAACTGCAGGATGAATGGCCGGGGTACTACTAGAGCATGCTACAGACATGAAAGGAAAAGGGCACTGTGGTCTAGTGGTTAGGACACTGCATGGGGGCTCAAAAGAATCTCCATGTCTGATTAGCAGTACGGGGTGTAGGATAGAATTGAGCATTTGTTTCTATCCACTAGAGGACAGTGCAATATTCCCAGACATGCATGTTCTCTTTCACTCGCCTACACAATTGCAAAACAGTTTGTTTGTTGCTCCCAAGAGATTACCCTGAGTCCTTGTTGTCTTTGTGTCTCTGCAGACTACAGAGTCTATGCGGCTGGTGGGATGGGACTGGACCTGCGGCCTCACAATTACATGCAGCACTATGATGTGCTCAAGGACATCTGGGTGTCCCTCGCCACCATGCCCACGGCCAGGTATGCCGCCACCTCCTTTCTGCAGGGCACCAAGATCTACGTACTCGGTAAGGACAGGCCTCGGCCGTCTCTCTGTTCCGCTGGAGGGGATCTGCTGGGTGCTGGCTCCAGTGGTCTGCATGGTCCTGTGAATGTTGAGTGGGAAATAATTCCTAGAACAGACCTGCACTGACACACGGCCTTCCATCCAGGCCATGTGCTGATTGTGCCCCGTCCCCCAATCCCCTGGTTTTAGCTGCCATTAAAAATACTTTGATCTCCTGACATCAGTGGGATTTGGGCCATTAGCATCAGTATGGGCAGGGTTGGGCCTGTTAAGAGTGAGGCAAATGGCCCACTCAGGTTGCAGAACAAGCACCTGCCCTTTAATGGCACACTTCAATGTCCACAAACTCCTTAATCCTCAAAGCACTGTACAAACATGAGGGTCTGATTCTTCATGACAAATGCTCATGGATGGCAGGATGCCCTTGTCCCTTCGAGAGGCATAAGTATCATTCTCATTTTACAGATGGGGAAACTGAGGCAGAGCTCTGGCACCACTTGCTTAAGGTCCCACAGCAAGTCTGTGGCAAAGCTTGGCTCGAAGCCCAGGAGTCCTGCACCCAAATCCCTAGGCAATGTCTCTTCTTAAGGTTGCTGCAGAAAAGAACCTTGGATCCATTGGAAGGTCACGCACTGCTATTAACACACAGTTTGCAAGGCCCTGCACCAAGCGTGTGGTTTCCAGTCTTCAGACATGCTGAGCATGTGAACAGGAAACAGATGAATTCATTTGCATTTGATTTATAAAAAGAATATGGCCTCTCTTGCCGTTCAGATACTGGCTGCCTAGGCTGTTCTGTTCTGCCACTTGTCATTGATTTCTTGGCTGTGTTACTGGGTGGTACCAGTGCTGAACCAAAAGGAATTGCAAAAGTTCCTGAGCTGCCAGGACCCACCCTGCTCTGACTTAGTCTTGCTTTATACTAGCAAGTATTAAAATGACTTTCAGTGCTAGCTAGCCAGAGTTCCTCTAAGTGCAGCTCACAAATTGCCTGGTTCGTAAAAACCCATTTTTCATTGCATGGAACAGCACAATTTGGGAAAAGTCTAGTTCTGCTTAATTCCAGGGGCAGCCCTGTGAAATTCAGTGCTTTAGAAAATGCTGTTGAGTTAAAATGACTTAATGACACTCTAGATCTTCACAATAGAGAGAATTAGAAACATGAACTAGTGTTCCCAACACTAGTCATTTTATTATAAGTTTTGGGATATTTGGTGTCTTTTCTTGAGGCCCCAGCTCCTGGAGTCGTGATTGTGAGATGCTCAACTTTCATTTTTGTTTTTAAAATAAACTAGCTTTCCAATCCACATGTTTACAAGCTTTTCTCTGCAGGCAAAAGGACCCCAATATTTGAGACTTGTTTTGTCCAATTCTCAAGGTTGAGGGCTGCACTCGTGGTTTTAGAGAGGTTGCATTTGCAGTGCAGTGCTGCCATTCGGTTTACATCCCTACTATTTCCTTCTGGTACGTGACGCTCCTTAGCTGAGCTCACACTTGAACTGGGAGGTGATTCCGTTTCACTAGACTTAACTGGGGTAGTCTGGCTGACGACTGGGGCTAGCTGCCCAAGTACGTACCTGGGGCTCAGGCGTCTAGCCCAACCCACTACCCATCCTGCCTTGGCTCTGCTGCTATTTTTACTGTGCTAGCTGAAGCAGAGCTACCTAAGCTGAGCTCCCGGTGTTCCCTAGAGCTCTCCCATCAGTCTGCATCCACGTGTTGTCTCCATCTCATGCTTGGACTGTAAGCTTCTCAGAGCAGGATCCATCTTGCTCTTGTTTGTACAGCACCTGGCTGGTCGGAACATAGGATTCCTCTTTTCCGCTCTATAGGATAGGCTAAGGCAGGGCTTCCCCTGGTCAGGTCACATCCCAGGTGCACCAGTTTCCCATCTCGCTTGGGGAGGCAGTGTGTGTGGGAGATGTAATCCAACCAGGGAGTTTCTCCTATCGAAGAGAACGGGAACATGAGGTACCTGAACTACAACTGCCATGAGGCACTGCAGCCATGTTTCAGATTAGAGAGTTTGGTTTGAGGGTGTCTTTTTTATGATAAAGAAAACTCAATTTTTTCCTCGTAGAAATAGGATTCTTTTCCTGAAAGTTCTTGTTGAGTTGAATACCCAATTTCCCATTGAAAAATGGTTCAGGTGGCAAGTTCCTGAGCAGCCCTACATCTTAAGCTAGAATGTGCCAGATGAAAAGAAGAGGGAGGATAAGGTTAATGGTGATAAGGTGGTTGCTCAAGTTCTTTCATAAAGTTCCATATTGTTTGAAAGTCCTTACCTCGTTTTAGCTGCCGGGTAAGCTGAGCCCACTTAGCCTGTGCTGCTTCCTGAGGTAGGAGGCCGCCAGCAGACAAATGACCCAGCCATGGGATGCTTCTGTCCCTATCTCTCGCCCAGGTGGGAGGCAGTCCAAATACGCCATCAATGCTTTCGAGGTCTTCGACACAGAGACCAGGTCATGGACCAAGTTTCCCAGCATCCCCAACAAAAGGGCTTTCTCCAGCTTCGTACCCACGGAGAACAACCTCTTCAGCCTTGGGGGGTTGCGACAGGGCAGGCTGTACCGGCAGCCCAAGTTCATGAGGACCGTGGATGTGTTTGACATTGAACAAGGTGGGAAGCTTGGCATGGGGGGGCGGGGGTGTCTACGGCTTGCAGGCGTGGCACATGTGCAATGCGAAGGGCAACATTTTCTAATTCAGCATAGACCTAAAGTCAGGCAGCTAGAGCTTCCATAAGCATGCTGGGTACTGAGGGGTTTGTAGCTCCCATTGACTTTGATGGCTTGCACCCCGCAGGACTGACTGCAGAAGGAATGGCATCAATAGTATCAAAGGATACTAGCCATCAATCCTGCTGGTGGCAAACCAAACAGCTGGCCAACCCCAAACTCTCCTGGGTACTACTGAGACACCTTGGCGGGCTGTGATGTAAGCTCATGTAGGTAAACAGGCCAGGTAAGCAGACTTGATCCATTGTGCTGTGCCTCTTTCCACAGAGGCAAGATCTGCATGGAGCATGTGGATGCTTGGCTGCTTTCCCTTTAGATAGGAAGCACCAAGGAGGGCCATGTCTTCCCCTGGTTCAGTTGTGTATTTGGGCTACTGTGAAATACAGGAGCTGTGCTTGGCAAGGGCGATCTCATGCCGCTTTCTGGGGTTGGGCACAAACTGGAAAGTCTGGATCTAGATTTTTCCCACAGGCCCTCGTTCGGATCTCTGGTTTGCTTCAGCCTATTGTAAAGACAATGCAAGGGCCAGCTGCAAAAGTGGTGTCCACTTCTGTGCTTAGATTTCAAACACCCCCGATGCCTGGCCCTACAGGGAGCTGGGATTTTGGCTCAGGTACATCTCTAATTTCACCTCACAGGAGGTTGGCAACCTCCACCCCCAGTGACTTTTGTCTGAGGTTCAAACAGACTCAAACATGGAGAGCAAAACTCGCAAAACACCCCTAAGTTTCCCTGGAGTGTGGTCAAGGTCCGAGTGTAGCCCACTGAGTCTGTCTTTTCTGTCCTCAGGTGGCTGGATGAAGATGGAACGCTCCTCCTTCCTGAAGAAAAGGCGGGCAGACTTCGTTGCTGGCTACTTAAAAGGAAGGGTCATCGTGGCCGGGGGGCTTGGTGAGGAGCAACCCTTTCAAAGTCACTGAAGCGACTTGGGGGCCTAACCTCCATTTTCCAAATGCAACTGAAGCACTTGAGTCCAACTGTGCCATTCAATTAATGAGCCTGTGCAGAGGGAGACTTCCCAAGGCACACTGACTCTGAGCAGGAATTAAGCGTCTAACTGCCCAATGTGATGATAAAATCTCTTCATTAGACTCCATTGTTGCTGAGGCACTTGGGAGCAATCTCACCCCATCGGGCAATCTCCGGGTAACATGAACAGTAGAAAATGCCTGTGAAACAGATGACACCTGTGCCTGTCCCCCAAATTCATACTGCTGCTACTGGGTGTTCATGAACCAACCCACATGGGGGCTGTTCCTTGGTCTGTGGGAGGGTGCAAGGGTTTCCCTGCCTGGCAGCTTTTCAGTGCTGCCAGCCACCTTAAGGAGCGCAGAACAGCAGCTCCACCCTGGGGACATCAGGGGATCGAAAGGCATTGTGGGTCTTGGGAGCATGTGACAGCTGCAGAGACAAGAGGTCTGCCTCAATTTCGGACCACCACAGGGAGCGGATGAGTTGCTGCAACTTGCGGCAGGCTCTGGCGTCTGCCTAGGGCTGTAACTTGAAAAGAAACTGACCCAGATGTGTGTCTGCTTCCCTCCCTGCGGTTTCCCCAGTGTGGCCGAGGATACTGCCTTCCTTGAAGTGCTCTGAGATGAACAGATGACAAGCCCTGCGCAGGAGCCAGGGATCTCTTATTTTTATGGTTACCCGAGAGTGGGCAAGGAGGGAAGTAGGTAGCACCTTGTGTTAGAGCACCCCCAGAAGTCTTTATTCTTGGAGCCATCCCAGTATTTGTAGCAGGGAAGATCCAGGTGCTCTTATGAGGGAGGGCAGAAGAGCTTCCCATGGGTCCATTTGTACTTTTGGATGGTTGCCCCAACGTGGTGCTTTTTCCTGCTTACTGTATTTTCTTCCCCCCCAACCCCCATTTCTGTGTTGTCTCCATGACACATTAGCTCTTCTTCCTCTCCATCCCCCTCTGACTCTTTCAGGGAACCAGCCGACTGTCCTGGAGTCGGCAGAAGCCTTCCACCCAGGGAAGAACAAATGGGAGAGTCTGCCACCGATGCCAACCCCCCGCTGCGCCTGCTCCACGCTCGTGGTGAAGAACTGCCTGCTGGCCGTGGGTGGCGTTAACCAGGGCCCGAGTGATGCCGTCGAGGCCCTGTGCGTCTCTGACTCATAGCTGGCCCCTTCCTGATACTCACCCAACTGGTGGCTCTTGCTCTGAGGTCCTGGGAAACAGTGGTTTTGGTAATGCTGTCAAGATGGGCTTCACCCTGTTGGCCCCCTCTCTCTGCAGCTGCTCTCCCATGGCCTCCTAGGAAAGATGGGCATCTCCAAAGCTAGCACTCCTTTGAAGCAGTTTGCTAGCAGGGGCGGCTGATCTATTAGCCAACCTTGTTACGCAGGGGCATCCCCCCTGCAGACATGCCTATCTTTACCCCCTCCAGGACCCAGCAGCCTTTGATCCTACACCAGCCCCACACTGTTAAAGAATGCACTGTCCATGACCAACCTGCGTAGAGCCCTTAGGAGGAGATTCACTCTGACCTTTGCCAGAGGTCAAGAAAGGAACTTGGCTGAGTCTTCAGACTCTGCTGTCCTCCTATAGTCCTTGCCCAGAGCTGCGCCATGCACCAGAAAACCCTGTGCAGTCAGACCAGCCACCTAAAGACCCATCCACCCTTGACTCATGTTTGGGCAGAACTGATGTCCTGTTCTGCTGTGACACTACACTGCCAACTGCCCAGAGCCCCAGACACTCTTCTCTGCACAGAACACCACAGCTGTCACTTCCTCTTCTTCCTTGGTGTTGAAACGTGTCTGTGGCTTCTGGTCAGAGTTGGCCAGATGCCCTTTGAGGGAGGGGTTGCAGTTCTTGCTCGGGGCAGCTCAATTAAAACCTTTTGAGCAAATGCTCTGTGAGGTTGTGTAGAAGTCTACCTGCAAGAGGGAGGGATGAAATGGGACCTGCAAAGCAGGGGTTTGGACTGCAGCGAGGGGGAGCCTCTCTGGGAAATAGTCACTAGCAAGCTTACAGTCTGACCCCCAGTGCATTGTGCGAGGGCAGATGGACCACTGCTCAGCCAGCAGCCTAGCTGGCTTATTGGGGGCTTGTCCTAATAGGCATTTGGCCATGGAGGAAAATGGGATTTACCAGGGAAAACAAGCAGGCACGTTGCTGTAGGGCAAGGGTGGAGACTGCTGTGGCAGCTGTGCTAGACCCAGGTGCAAGTGTACATGGTCTAAACCCCCTCCCTGGTTTTTCCCAGAGCCCAGGGCTTGTCTGCATTATTTGTAAGGGGGCAAACATGCTGGTGCCACAGGCTCTGTCAATGTGAACAAAGCCAGGCTCTCCCCTGGCCGTCTGATGGAGCTGCCCATCTGCCTGGCTGACCGAAGAGCCTTGGAACAAGGCAACTGCACGCAGGGAGCGCTTCCCTGATTAAAATGAGGGGTGGGGGTGTCATTTTTCTCCTGCTCACTGTGCTCTTACTGTGGTCTAAAGGAGTTCTCATGCTCCTCCTGGGGCGGGCCAGCATGGTTCCCAGGGCGCGGGTTTCCTCCTGTGGCTTAAGGCCTGTCCCTTTGTAATGGGAGGAGCACCAGCCGGACTGGATCACAGTAGAGGATGGAGCTCCCCCAGGGGGCAGGTTGAGCACCGGTGCGTTAGAGCCTGAGTGAGTAAAGGCCATTTACCACCTTGGCCTCCTGTGGCTGGGGTCCGTGGATGCCCAGGCTGATGGGATGGCAGAGCTCAGGATAGCTTTATGTCCTGAGTGACATCCCCATCGATGAGGGGCTGCAGCCAGGACGCTGGGGGCTGGCTGGGTTATTCTCACTGCAGGTCAGGCAGCACTGGTGCAGCTGAAAGAGGTGGGGCACTGGCCCATTCTCTGTGCCTTGCGGCTTAGCCCCCCAGACCAGGCTGCTCCTCCCGCCCCCCGGTCTGTGTTCTCCTGGGCTGTTCCCCTTCTCTGACCACCAAGAGCCAGCCCAGCACAGCAGCAGGTTACAGCCAGCAATGACCAAGCCCTCTCTGCATCCCCCCAGGCCGTGCTGACATGGCAGATGCGGGGTGAGATACAGGCCCTCTGTCCTTCCAGGTACCTACACCCCAGCACTGCTACAGCCCCCAGCGGGAAAAGAGCCCCTGGAGTCCAGTCCCTCAGCCCAGTGCAAAACTGTTAGTATGTGACACTAGCTAGAAGGTCCTGCATCCCAGCCTGGTGCTGGATAGAATCAGAACTGCTCACTTTGTGTCATAGACCTTACACTGCTTGCAGAGGAGGGGACCCAAAAGGCAGGGCCCTCAATGCTCCCACCATCCAGCTCAAGTCTATCCTCTGTGTGTGGCCCGGGGCCAGTGAGGAAACTGGTTACATTTAAACAACTTTAAATAATGTGACAAGTGTGTAAAAACAAACTGCACAATTTCAAACAAAATGGAGAAAAATTACATATCCAATGACTTTGCTTTCCCCACCAGCCCAGCAACTGCCTGCCAGGTGGAGGCTGTGTGCGCGGGAGGGATTGCAGGAAATGCCAGGGAGTGGGAGCGGGTGTTTCGTCGGACAGTGGAGGGAGAAGGAGGGGATAAAGGCTGGGTGCTGGTGCCTTGCAGTTTGCCCTTGTGTAAAGGGGGGGGGGTGATGCCTGCACCCCAGGCTTTCCACCCAGAGCAGTGGCACCATCCCAGGGAGATGGTCACATAATGCGAGTCAGGGATGAGTCCCAGCTGGGCACATGCTTTGGCCCTGCTCCCTGCTGGCTGGGTGCTGCCCTCTGCCGGGGTGAGGTACCTAGTGGGGTCTGGTTTTGCAAAATCACCCCTGGATCCTCAGCAGCTCTGTAATGTGACACCTGGCTATTGCCATGGGGCTATGCCTGTCAGCTGAGCTGCACCTTTTCCATGGTCACCCCCCAAGTGACAGGCGAAGAGTTTGTCACTTGGATGCAAGCTCTGTGGTCGGGGTGAGGCCCAGCCAGAGCACTGAGAATGAGCCTGTGGCCACCCAGCAGGCACTGGCAGAGGACTCGGAGCCGCTGGAGCAAGCTGGCAACAGCTTCCAAGGTCAAGGAAGCAGAAAAGGGAGAAAGGTAAGTCTAAGAGGCAGGGATGATGCCTCCCTCCCAGAGTTGGGGAACTTGAGTGCTGGTGGCAAAGGCTCCAGTGAGGCGAGAGCTGGCTGGGGTAATCAGTCACGGAGTCAATAACGTCCTGAAGGTGAGGCAAGTGAAAACCCAAAACGAAACAATGGAGCTGTGTGCAGACATTAAGGGAGCAAAGGGGGCTATAAAAAGAACAGCCTAGGCAGACTCAATACCCAACTGTATTCAGAGGAAGGACCCCAGTGTGTAGCAAGTGCATCCCACCTACATGCAGTACCAGCACCTCTCCACTGGAGGGCGCCCTGTAGCCACCGGGCCCAGCTGCGAGCAATAATACCTCCTTTCCACTGGAGGGCGCCCTCTAGCCAGCGGGCACACGTGCGGGCAGTACCAACCCGGTCCACCGGAGGGCCCCCTAGAGCCAGCTGCCCGCCTGCCTGCAGTACCAACCCTCTCCACCAGAGGGCCCCCTGGAGTTAGTCGGCCCACCTGCCTGCAGTACCAACTCTGTCCACCGGAGGGCGCCCTGGAGCCAGCCGGCCCACCTGCCTGCAGTACCAACTCTGTCCACCGGAGGGCCCCCTGGAGCGTGCCGGC